>RPOG01003094.1:9631-22920 GCA_008086565.1 Thalassoma bifasciatum | reverse complement strand
TCTCTCCCTCAATTTGTTGTTTTTCTAAATGAATTGAAAATGTTCCCTGAACCAATAAAAATAATGAAAAAAAATTACACCTACTATTCCCTTCCCATGCTTAGTTTCATTTATTTATTTTCCTTTGTATCTCATTGACATCTAATTTAACTTATCTACTTTTATTGCTCTTGTAACTTCACCACTGATTGATGTGGTGAAATAATGACTGAAATGTACTCATGGATTTATTTATGATAAAGTTAGACATTAGAAAAAAATCCATCAGCTCCACTTCCAGAAATCCAGAGTAGTATACGACTAAACAGGTCCAACAAAACAGCCATGGTCTCTGGTTGTGACAAAAAGTCTTAAAAAGTCTTAAATTCATCAGAATGTTATATTCTGGTCTTAAATAAATAACTTAAAGGTCTTAAATTTGTCAGGGCGGGATTTGTTAATGTTTTATTGGTTTTATATTTTTTTACGGGACTTTTTGAGAAGGAGATTTAAAGTGAAAACTGTCTCAAAAGCTGCTGATATAATTTATCTGCATCCTAGTTACTCAGTCTATGACTTAGTCACTGTTTGCACTTTTACACACAGATATTAACCAATGAGCAACTTTATGTTCAATAAACAGACAAAAATAAACTTGAATGAGTCTCATTAAGTGACATGCGCTATAAATTGGTTGTAGTGCAGCAGGATCCCCAAATCATCAAGAAAACAGAAATACAGAGTAGTATACGACTAAACAGGTCCAACAAAACAGTCAGACTACAGACTACATGTATGTATGTATGTATGTATGTATGTATATGTAGTATGTAGTAGGCGGTTTGGAAAACAGCCAGAGTCACTGAGCGTTTCTGAGACCTGGACACACACACACACACACACACACACTCAGTGACATGTATCACACTCAGAGCTGAGCTCAGCTGCAGTCGAGGCCACAACCTTTCCAAAGCTGGAGCACGATTCATTTGATCCATGATTCCAGGAGTCAAAGGCTGAACACTAACCTTTCACAATGACGGGGCCGCGGGGGGAGTCATGACACACTGAAGATCAGCTCCAGGTAAAAGGTACAAAACCACAACAGAGGAAATCCTCTCTGTTTTTCTGATTCCTCTCTGATTTTAGAGAGAACTGACCAGAATTTACAGGACGTTAACTTCTGTCCTCAAAACGTTTTGAGCTTTCGCCGTCATGTGATGACGCATTTGTGACAGGAGTCTGAAACAAAAACACAACTTTAAATAATCTTTACACTTCAGGGCACTTCTTCCTGTTTTTATCAGGGGTTTTGTTAACTGTTGAGCATGAAACAGCCTGAAAAAGTTCATGTAAATCTTTAATGAGAAACCTTTAAGCAGAGAAACAATAGCCAATTATTTAAAGCACAGAAATTCTGTTTGTGGGGTGAAATATAAAGTCAGGTTTTTGTTTTTCAAATGCAGATTTTCACATTAAGGCTGACGACATACCTTGATATTAATACCAGATATCTAGATCTTCATACGATACAATATGACTCTGAGTTTAGTGAAAACTAAGCATTTTTCAGAAAAATAAAAGCATCATAATAGAATTGTTCAGAGCTCACTGTCAGTCATCAATAATCATGTGAGTGTCTGAGCTTTACATGCAGGGGGAGCTGGGAAAATCTACATTATTCATATTATCGATATTAGGATATTAATAACTTGAATTTTCATTTCTTAATATCAATACGATAAAAATATATTGTATAGCCCAAGTTCACATATTGTAGAAATCCCTGAATTTGTTCATAAACTGATCAAAATCTGTGTTAAAGATCAATATGAGATAAGATCTGAACAAGATTTTTACAACATCAGTAAGAGACTTTTTTCTTAAGATTTTAACTTTACCCACAATTTTGACATCAATCTCAAAGTTGCAGCTTTTTTTGTAAATATTATTTTCCCCCACCTCAGAATTATGACTTTAATCTCAGAAATATGACTTTTCTCTAAACTCTGAGAAAAAAAGCAAGAATTCTGAGATTGTTAGAGTGTTAGAGATTAAGGATTTTTTTTTTTACTTCTTATTTTTCTACGAGATTAAAGTCGAAATATAATAGAGGACAGGCTATGAGGAGGAGGAAATGAGGACCATGGAGCATTTTGTCAAATTATGCTTTAACATGGGTTTAACAAACAAGGAGATACTTCAATAAAATAGTAAAATAATTAATTTTGACTTTATTCTCATTGTAAAATAATTAGTTTTGACTGTATTCTCATAGTAAAACAACTCATTTTAACTTTATTCCAGTTGTAAAATAAGTAATTTCCACTTAAATCTTGTAGTAAATTAATGTATTTCGATTTTATTCTCGTTGTGAAATAATCAATTTTGACTTTATTCTCATAGTATAATAATTAATTTGACTTTTTTTTGTTGTAAAATAATTAATTGCAAATTTATTTTTGTTGTTAAATAAGTAATTTAGACTTCAATCTCATAGTAAAATATTTAATTTTGACTTTATTTTTTGTCGTAAAATAATTAAATTCAACTTAAATCTCATAGTAAAATAATTAATTTTGACTTTAATCTTGGCGTAAAATATGAAGCAAAATAACAAAAAATTCTTAATGTGGCCCTAATACTTCGTCGTAGTTTTTTTTTTTTTTTTTTTAAGAAGTGATCCCGATCCTCTTCTGTAGTTTTAAAATTTTTCCCAGCTCAGAAATAAAATCCCTGTTTGTCTCTGTGTGGTGTTTTATGATCCTTTAATTAAAGCCTTTGTCTGAAACACTTTGTTTAAGCTGCTGTTCCTTTAAGGCTGCTCCATATACCCCCTTCTCTCTGATTGGTCAGACCTTTGAAGGCGGAGTTATAGGAAGACCTTGATGTTTGAGGCCCCTCCAATAACATCATCATGTCAGTGAGTCTCATAAAGACAGATTTGTGGATTTCATGTTGAGTTTTGAAAATCTCCTGTGTGGTCTGAAGCTCCACAGCAGTTTTTTTTTTTTCTCGTTGCCTCGTCCCTGAGTTAAACGCTGATCGGGGTCAGATTAATGCTCCAGCAGCTCATCAGTTATTCAGCTCAGCAGTTGTTGTTAAACTCACTGCTGCCGTTTCCATCCTGCTGCTCTGTAAGAAAAGAGGAGCTAATTATACTCACACTTTAGAGTTATCTCTGCCACCATCACCGCACGTCTAAAGACGACATCCTGGCCGATTCACGGCGGCGTCCACTCATCACTTCCTGATGTCGAACACTCAGGAGGAGAAAAGCTGGTAATTATGTGAGGATATTAACACCAGTGTGACGGTGGAGGTCAGATTTTATCCAGCTTTGACGCACCTACGCTCAGTTATAGACGTAAAATATCACATACATGAGTCATCACTGAGGTTGATAACCAAGTGTGTAAAAATCTGACGACCTCGAAGAGAAGTGGACGCCAAAACTGCGTCCGTTTGAAGCTTAGAGCCAAAGCGCAGTGTGATTCTGTTGAATCTGTCTGAAAAATAACTGTTTTGTAGCAGCAGTCTGCCCATATTTTTACCAATTAGTCATCAATCAGCGCTCAGTTGGCAGGAGCAGAAAGTGTCTGATTACAACAACACAGCAGATCCAGAAGAGCTCAGTGCTGGAACCATTCTCTGGCGGTTTTTGCTCATTTTAACTCTGCTCACCTTAAAAAATTGTCTTGATTTCTGAATCCTCACGATTTCACTCCCAGCTGAAGGAGCCAAAGCGCCGCTCTCCTCACGGTCTCTTCTTTACATGAAATGATTTAATTCGTCACACACACACAAACACAAACACACACACTAACCCTGTCAGTCTCCAGTGATAGATGTTTCCTCCTGTCTCCATATTGACGCCTCACACTCACCAGGTGGGCGGCGGCGGTGATTTCGCTTGATAATAAGTCGTCTGACTTGGTGAGTCCATTCCTCGCCCCCTGGAGACTCATATTCCACGCTAGAGCTGCTGGGAGACGATAAGACTGAGGGGAGATAACGACTTTGGCTATGGCGTGTTATGGCACCTCAGAGGACGTTCGTTACTGTGATGATGGCTGTGACAGCGACGATGAGAGGTGAGAGGGACGGCCCGTCTTTGTCAGCGGCGCCGCAGTCCCATCATCAC
Organism: Thalassoma bifasciatum; assembly: GCA_008086565.1. Taxonomy (NCBI): domain Eukaryota; kingdom Metazoa; phylum Chordata; class Actinopteri; order Labriformes; family Labridae; genus Thalassoma; species Thalassoma bifasciatum. The sequence continues at coordinate 18,797 of RPOG01003094.1, read as the reverse complement.
AGGTGAGCGCTGTGCACGCCGCCGCTTGATGAAGCCGTCTGTACGCATCACGCAGGAACGCCGGTCATATGGTCGACCAAAACAGCCGAACATAAAGAAGAGGAAAGTTCTGCACAGATGCTGTCGTCCACTTCTGAGAAAAACTTGTGCTTCTGTATGTGTGTGTGTGTGTGTGTGTGTGTGTTTTATTTATTCCTGGCGTATAACCTTGAAACTCTAACACAGACGAATACCAAAAAGCCGCTCGGCCTCAGGGTTGATGAAGATCATCGCTCGCTGTTCACTTCAAAACCTGATTATCTGAAAACTCTGGGTCATATTTGGACTTTTTAGCTTTTTTATTTATCACTTTTCAACAAATTGTTCCCAATTATCATTTATTTATACTCTGACTTTGAAGAGCTTGAAGGCCTTGTCACATTTCAGGGTTTTCAATTGTGTTTTTTAATTAGCGCAAAGCTGAATCTGATGAAACTGTCATAAGAACAGGATTTAAACTTTGACTTTAAGCTCTAAAAATAAAACTTTAACCCCAGGATGTTGTTACTGGAAAGTAAAAAGTGTCTCTGAATACATTGTGTTCATCTTCTTGGGACTGTAAATATCTAAAACATCATTTTTTGTAACTTGCCCATTGATTAGACAATATTAACTTGATATTAAATACAGAAAAATCTTTAAAAAAAACTAAAATATTTAGATACTGAAAGTACATGAAGGTCTCGTTGTGTTGGAAAAATCATTGGGTTTATCCTCTTGGTACCATGACCAGGAACACCTGTACCTACAACCTCAATCTCACGATAGTTAGACGTGTAAAACATAAACAAAAACAGATTTATTTCTTTTTTGTAAATCTTCACTCACTTTGAATTTGATGCTGCAATTCTTTCCTAAAAAGCTTGAACAGGCTCAACAAAAGTCTGTTAAAGTTGCTGATGCTGAAAAAACAGCTGTTTGGATCATGGGACCAGGTTCACCACTTTGTCAACAACTGCGTGAGCAAATAGTCCAACAGTTTAAGAACAATGTTTCTTAACTTTGTCCAACTGCAGGAATTGATGGATTTCTTCATCAAATATTTGCTCATTTTGAATTTGATGTCTGCAACGTGGGTCTAAAAAGTTTGGACAGGTTCAATAAAAGTCTGGTCACTTTGACTTTAAGCTTTAAAAGTGAAACTTTGACCTACAGATGTTGTTATCGGAGAGAAAAAAAGTGTGTCTGAGTAAATTGTGTTCATCCTATGGGAGCTATGAATATATACAACATTTTTTGCAACTTACCCATTGATGAGGGAATATTTGACTTGATATTAAACACAAAAACATTCAAAAATAACTAAAATATAATGATACTGAGTACATGAAAGTCTCACTGTGTTGGCAAAATCATCAGTACCACGACCAGGAACACCTGTACCTACAACCCCAAGTCTAATAAAGATAGACGTGTAAAACGTAAATAAAAACAGATTTTATTTTTCTAAATCTCCACTCGATTTGAATTTGATTCTGTACCTTGTTCCTAAAAACTTGGACAGGTTGAACAAAAGTGTGTTAAAGTTGCTGATGTTTGGATCATTCCACAGGTGAACAGGTTCAGAAACAGGTGAGTGTCATGATTGGGTATAAAAGGAGCATCATCCCCAAAAGGCTCAGTCCTTGGTTCACCACTTTGTCAACAACTGCGTGAGCAAATAGTCCAACAGTTTAAGAACAATGTTTCTCAACTTTGTCCAACTGCAGGAATTGATGGATTTCATCATCTACAGACCATTATATCATCAAAAGATTCAGAGAATCTGGAGAAATCTCTGCACGTAAGCAGCAAGGCCCAAAACCAACATTGAATGGCCGTGACCTTTGACCCCTCAGGTGGCGCTGCATTAAAAACCCACATCATTGTGTAAAGGATATTAGCACGTGGGCTCAGGAACACTTCAGAAAACCATTGTCAGTTAACACAGTTCATCACTACATCTACAAGTGACAGTTCAAACTCTACCATGCAAAGACAAAGTCAGACATCAACAACACACACAAACGCCGCCACCATGGCATCATGGGTAACTGTCCCAGTATCTGTGAAGGCAGGAGTCATTAACATGACTGTTACACTTTGAGTTTTTCTGTTTACTTGTTAACTTTATGTGAACTATTCAGCCTGAGCTAATCTGACTTTAATTAGCTGAGCCACATTTCTTCATCTGTATTTTTTAAAGTCAGTTTCTTTAACAGACAAATCGTTGGATGATTCGTTCGACGTTAAATCAGAGCGTTTCCAACTGTTTGCATCAGCACGTTGGTAAAAGTTGTTACGCTAAATTAAAAGATGGATCATTTGTATCCACATGAAAGTTTCCTGTTTGGTCTTTTTGATGGAACATGGTGATACGGTTATAAATTATAAACTAATAAATGTTAATAAATCTTTAATGTAATCATAGCCTCTCTTCATCAAACTTCATCAAAGTTGCTAAATAACTTACTCTAGAAATGACAAAGTTTGAAGCTATTTTCTACAAACTTGAACATGACAGAATTTGACGCACTTGAAACCCAAAAAGTTGAGTCTAATTTATAAAAATGCTGGAGAGCTTGAAAAGATGTGACAGATTCTTTTTCAGAATAAAAGTGAGTCATCTGAAGGCTGCGCTTACAGAACGGCTCTGCTGCCGGGGAAAGACTCATCCCCACTTTTGAAATATTGACTGATAAATTTGAGGAAGCAACATTTTTCTCAAACAGATATATTGCGTTTTTTATGGAAGAAGTCTTCAATTATTTAGTCAGCCAGTGGCAGAAACTCCAGAGTTTGAAGTGATGGAAATCTAATATCTGTATCACATCCATCAGGCCTTCGGGGGAGTTATTCAAACGGAGGATTTGCTTCGCACACACTCTCCTCGCTCTCACCACGAACACCCAAATTTAATTTGAAAATGGGCAGAAGGATTATTCCCATTATCCTGCTCCCAGACACTCATTTTTAAATGGCAGACAGAAATATGCAAGTGTCTGTAATTACATCGGAGGCTTTTTCTTTTTGTCCGTCATCCTCTGAGTCGACCTGTGGAGCTTTTTACTGTGTTTTTGGTCACTGCATTGAAGCTCAATCATCCAGGTATTAAATATGATATTAAGAGCTGAAAAAGCCTGAGACCAGCTCCATGTTCTGTGTCATTATCTGGTGTTAAAACAAACCCTGAGTTGCTTTGACAGCATCGTGATTGCATGTTTTCGTGTGTTTGCCTGTCATGCATTTCTCCGTGCACCAAACAAAAAAACCCTGGAGTTAACAGAAGTTTTTATTCAGATTGATCAGATGCTTCCAGCTGTGCGGATAATTCCTCCAAAGTGCACGAAAAGCAGCGCTTAATCGTTCCCATGCCAACACCGTCTGGGGAGCTATTTGCTAATCACGCTCGTTTCCGCTTGTTTTATTCTCTTTTATTGCTGAGAAATTCCCCGTCAGTGCTCATGCATTTTAAGGTTTGTCTATAAGTATTGAAAAACCCTGGGGATGTTCTTTAAACAGGAGCATTTCATCTCTTTAGAGAAATTTTTGTAATCTCATAAATTTCCCATCGTTCCTACCGGCTGTACGATTTACAAACCATGAGAGCGATTTGTGGGCGAGAAACAAAGAGCGAGGCGTGAAAGATTTTTCCCAACAGAGACGCAGATTTAAGGTGAAAGCTTCAGGACTGTTTCACTAAACATCCACGAGATGATGAAGATGCACTTTGACTCAGCAAACTTAGCACAGCGGTCGAGATTTAAAGGAGCAGATGTTTTTCTTGAGAACAGACTTTTTTCTGTCATTTAACTTCTTAGTTTCTTGTTTTTGACACTCATTTGCCATGATGAACTTACTGCAAACAACAAACAGCTGATGAAAAGTTTGTATCACCCATCAATGACAGAAAACAAAGGATAAATAACAAAAATTTAAAGTGTCTGTGTTTGTGGTTCCTGCCTCTAAAGGGGTTAAAAAAGTTCAGTCTGCTCATGTTTACCTTTTATATTGAAGAGAGCGTATTGTGATAGGACGGAGAGTGTGCTCATATTGAAGAGAACAGTTTTATTTGCAGGAGCATTTTTAACACTTGCTCGAGGCCAGCAGGTGATTTTAAAGGTCAGGTCTGATGCTCTCTGAGCTGTGGAGCCACAAACAGTCGCGTTTCTCCTCTAAAAGCATTTGGAAGTTAACTTTTCTCAGAGGAGGTCAAGTTGTGTGCAGAGATGTGAAATGTCAAAGAGCATGAAGAGTTTGTTCTTTCAGGAGGAATTTAAGTAAAACTCAAAACTGCAGCGTCGAGCCTCAGTTGGTTTCAACGCTGTTCATCATTTTTCTGGTTTTTCTTTCAGACTGCAGAGGCTGAAAACAAAAAATCCTCTTATGTTCAGACAGGTCGGGATTAAAGTCTGTCCAGGGGGTTTAACAAAACTCCCCAAAATGTTGTTGTGTTTTAAATAATAAATCAAAGCTGCACTAAGCTACTGACATTATTCTGATTATTCACCAACCTGAACTCAAAATGTTGGGAAAATGCTGAAGTGGAAATGCACTTTTACAGACAAACTACAGAGAAAAAGTGGTTTCGCTCATTTCCTTCTTTTACCCCATGTAAGTCAAAGTATGAGACTAAAGTCAAAATTTGAGATTGAGTTAAATCATGTGAAAATGAAGTCAACATTTTGAGATCTTAAAGCCAAAATCTTGAGTTAAAGTTTGAACTCCAAGAAAATAAAGTCAGAATTTTGAGATAAAAAGTTGAATAAATGAAAAAAGTCAAACTTATGAGACATCAAAGTCAAAATTTGAGATAAGGTTATAACCATGAGAAAATTCAGTCAAATTTTTGAGATAAAAAGGCAAATTAAGAGGAAAAAAGTTAACATTTTTAGATAATTAGGTCAAAACTTTGAAAAAAAGAAGTCAAAATGTTGAGTAAAAGTTAAACTACAAGAGAATTAAGTCAAATTCTGAGTTTAAAAGTCAACTGAAAGTTAAAAAAAAGTCAAAATTATGAGATTATAGAGTCAAATGTTTGAGTTAAAGTTTGAACAACAAGAGAATAAAGTCAAAATTTTGAGATAAAAGTTGAAATGATGAAAAAAGTCAAACTTATCAAATTCAAAATTTGAGACAGTTAAGTCAGGATATGAGATAAAGTTAAAACCATGAGAAAATTCAGTCAAATTTTTGAGATAAAAAGTCAAATTAAAGTGAAAAAAGTTGAGATTTTAGATAATTAGGTCAAAACTTTGAGAAAAATAAGTCAAAATGTTGAGAAAAAGTTCAACTACAACAGAACAAAGTCAAAATTTTGAGTCATCGAAGTCAGATAAATGCAATAAAAGTCAAACTTTGAGATCATAGAGTCAAATGTTTGAGTCAAAGTTTTGTGATAAAAAGTTGAATAAATGAAAAAAGTCAAACTTATTTAAGTCAAAATTTGAGATAAAGTTAAAACCATGAGAAAATAAAGTCAAACTCTCGAGATAAAAGTCAAAGAAAAGAGAAAAAAGTTAACATTTTTAGATAATTAGGTCAAAAATTTGAGAAAAATAAGTCAAAATGTTGGGATAAAGGTTAAACTACAACAGAACAAAGTCACAATATTGAGATCATAGAGTCAAATGTTTGAGTTAAAGATAAAACTATGAGAGAATAAATTCCAAATTTTGAGTTTAAAAGCCAGATTAAATTGAAAAGGTCAAAATTTTGAGAGTATTACGCCGCAACTATGAGAAAATATTGAAATGATTTGATTGATTTTGTCCCTTTGACTCATTAATTTTGAATTTTAATCTAAAAATTTATGACATGATCAGGGTCAAAAGGAAAATTCTTAACAAAGCCAGTATTTTAGATAAATGTAAGGGTTATACTGCTACTTTGTAATCTTTGTTTTCATTTTATCTCAGGGTGGGGGGGGGGTGTTCCTTCTGTCTGTGGTTGAAGAATACGGTCACACTAATTAACTCTGCAGTAATTCATGCAAACGCTGGAGTTTCTTCGCTCACAGCTCGACCTGCAGCTTCCAGAACCATCAGACCTTTCTCTCTTCGGTCTTTACTTGTCTGTCTGTGGAGAGTAATTAGCGGGGCTCTTCATTAAATACACACGAGGGTTCGTGACCAGACACGCCGCGGCGCCCGAGCAGGTGACTGCATCTGTCAGCCGAATCCAATTTTACCGACTCGCACAACATCCCTGATCTGTTCAATCAAGACGTCACAGACAATTTGTCCGCAGCGTCTCGTCTCTCGGCCACCTCGGAGCTCTTCACAGAAAAGAAAATTAGAGGATCCGTCAGTCGTCCCAGAGGGTCCCGCCTTTGGGAGACGTGCCCCCCCCCCTTTGTTGACAGACCTGGCTGCTGCCTCACTTGTCTCTGTAATGAGTTTTGTTTCACTACCATTGTTTTCCTCAGCAGCTTTAGAGTCAGTCCACACGTCTGGATTAAACTCTCAGTATTTAAAAGTCCAATGTGAACATGGTTTGACTGATCATAATGTGACACTCTTTTTGGAAATCATGGACACCACATACTTGGCTCTAAAAGTAATAACTATATGGGAATGTAAAGTGCTTTATCGTGGGTGGTTTACTTGGAAATTAGTGCAGCTTTAGTGTCAAAATACGGTCAATTCCCTCCATGAAAAACAACCTTTTGAAACAGTGATGAATAATTAACTAGTCTGATCTGAGAGTCTGAAGCACAAAGATTGAACTCCTGTCTCTTTTGTTCAGTGGATATTATTGCACACTGAGAGCCAGCTTTGTTCTTTAATATGTTCTCTGCTGGCGGAAATGTTCCTCACCAGAAACAGCCTCCAAATATTCTCGCCCACCTGACGCGCACAATTACAAAGTTCAAGCATTCATTGAAGCTTTTTTTTTTCTTCTGATTATTATTCCAACCCTGGAAACACCGGCTCCTTCACAGCCTCTGGCTCTGAGCCTCTTTAACCCCTTAACATCCACCAATCCTGGCTTTTTTACCATTCTGTGTTTCAGAGCTTATAAGTGTAGAACCATAAGGTCAAAGTCACATCTCATTTGAAAGATTAAAGTCTCAAATATCATAAAATGTCATGTTTTAATATGTGAATAAATGCAGCTGGAACACTTTTTTTCCTCTTCAATTTCTTGACATCTTTGTCCTTTAAGAACTATGTTTGAAAATCATTTACTCCAAGATGCTTCATGTGAGACATAAAATATCCACCACATCACTTCTACACCTTGTGTAGGTGAAAGCTGAGCTTTCTAGGTAAAACCTTGAAGGAGTTTGAGAGTTTTTGGTCTCAGGTGAACACACACCAGGCAGAGTTGTACTCACAAAACCAGCTTCATCACTGCTCAGTGTCCTCTTTTTAGTCAACTTTGCTCTCTCTGTGGAAAGGTTCAGCAAAATCATGAAATTGTAGTTTCACAGTCACAAATTGTTCCTGTTTTGTTGGGCACATGAATGCGAATAAAGACGAATGGCAATAAATAGGTCTCACCAATGATCTTAATGGCTGCAGCTGGCTTAATTTGAATGGTAAGATGATTGGTTAAGTTTTCGAGTGAGAGACAGACATGAAAAAGCCAATTAAAGACCCTCTAATAGAGCTTTTACACAAGACCAGCTATTGGCCAGTCAAGCCGGAAGCACTTGTTGTCTATCACAAGCTGTCCTGGGATGAAAACTCAACAGAAAACACTGGAGTCACTGTAGTCTTGCAGCTAGAACCCTGTTGAAAACAAAGACTTGCAGCTTTGTCAGATTGACATTGAGGAGGAAATGCTATAAGACTGTGAAGCTGCTGTTATTGATGAGAACGGACACGACAGACAGACAAACAACGGACTTTACAGGAGAAATTTCACCACTTGGAATAATTTGATGAAACAACACTTTTGATATGTTTGAACTCTGGATTCCTCTGGTGGAAAGGAGAGTGAATATTCAGGGTACGGGTGTCAGGATGTGACGTAATGACCCCAAACAGGTAGGACGTCCCAGTTGTTGGTGAAGAAAACTGTGAAACAAACTTAGAGACTGAAACGAGAAGAATCAAAACTTTCTAACTCACGTTGCGTCCCGATGTTTGACGAAGGCGTTTCTGTTTATACTTTGATGAGATCGCCAACAACCTGGTGGAGGTTTAAGAGGTTAAGCTTCAGTCCTCTCACACACAGGTGACACATCCTTCGACCACAATAACAGGCGTAATGAACTGACTGGCAAGTGGCAGCTGCGCTCTGACCGCCCGTCTGGCCTAAACGGATTCACAGGAGCCTATAATGGCTTTTTCTCCCAAGGCCCCCTGCGTTACCAATACCACACACATGTTGCAGGTTCATTTATAACCGAGGACAGCCTTTTAGTAATCAGATAGTGGTTCGATAAACGCTGAACTGCTGACTCCCCCGAGGAAAGCTTCTGAAGGGCGATTTACCACCTCAGTGCTGATGTGATGTCTATCCTCTGTTGGCTCTTTGTGTCTGTGTATGGTGAGGTGTTAGGGGGGCTCTCTGTCTCTTTCTGTGTGTGTGTGTGTGTGTGTGTGGGTGTGTGTTTGCAGTCCTTTGAGAAGGGATAGACACTGTGTGACAGCAGAGCAGACTGATAGGCCCAGCATCCCCTTTGGCTCCACTGGAGGAAAGAAAACAACCGCAGCAGATAAGCAAGTGATGATGCAGCCTGCCTCTCCGTTCAATGACAACACAATTTACACCTCTGAGGAGACACAGCCAGAGAAAAAGCCTTTTTATGACATTTTCATATAAATAAACATTTCCCTCCTCTTAAGTGCCGACGGATATAACACAATAGCGATTAAACCTCTGCTCGTTTCGAGAAAGCGTTCCTATTTGCTGCTTCTAAACACTCGGCATCTGGAATAGACCTTCACAGGAAATAATCCTCCTCCACACAGGAAAACGTTCTGCACCCGCAGACGCACGAACCTTTAGTGCAGACAGAAAAGAAATTAGCATGAGCAGCACGACTCGACTTCCAAAACTTTTTCACTAATTCGGTTTGACTGATGAGCGTTGGGATCTTTAAGACACAAAAACTCTGTCTTTAGAAAATCTAAACCTGTAGAAATATGGAGCATCTTATTTTGGAAGTTCCTAAAAACATGAGCTCATTATACAA
>RPOG01003093.1:53288-67966 GCA_008086565.1 Thalassoma bifasciatum | reverse complement strand
TAATGTTACGGTTGCACCACCCTGACATTTGACAAGGTGAAAATTACGGGACAAAAGTTTTTTACATTTCTCAACAGCTTTAAAATTATTTTTATTTGCAAAGAATGTTTTATGTAAAAAGGTTCAAGCATAAAATAATGCCACTGTATTTTTAATTTCCATTTACAATAACTGACATTCAATTTTTAGAGTTTAATTACTGTGGATACTTGTCAGGACGGTTGCACCACCTGACATTTTGGGGGTTTGAGGAACCAAAACACAAAAAAACATGTTATATTTTAATAGTTTAAAGATGTGTTCAAATAACACAGGTTTCATAGAATAAAGAAATACATGTGATGAAATACTCAATTCATGATGGAAGGAAATATTGCACTCGGACACAAAAAAAGGGGACGACACGTCATTGACCCATAACTTAAAATTCTCCCTGGTTGCTGGTATTGATTGAACATTGAGTAATCAAGTATTTTTATTGCTTTGCACGGAAAATAATGTAAAACAAATGTGATATTTGTTGCTTTTTGTTGCTTTTCAGTCACTTTTCATTCTTTATGTCACCTTTGGACCATTTTTTGCTTCTATTGGAGTATTTCTAGGTTTAGCCCAACTTTCTGGACAAATATGTTGGCTTTGGCAAAAAAACAAAAAAAACTAATTGGGCCACTTTCACTATTTTTCACCTTTATGCTACTTTCTGAATTTTTAAAAAAATATTCTTTCAAAAAAGTTGGCCAATTTCTTGCCAATTTTCTTTTACACTCTAACGCTTTTTGTCACTTTTGGACCATTTTTTGCAACAAACTGACTATTTTCCAAGTTTAATCCCAACTTTCTTACCAATTATTTTGGCTTTAGCAAAAAAAAAAAAAAAAATCAGGTCACTTTCACTATTTTTGTCACTTATTTCACCATTTTTGCTACTTTCTGAATTTTTTAAAGATTCCTCTGAAAACTATTTGGCCAATTTTTGATGCTTTTGTCCATTTTAGTCCCTTTTCACTCTTTTTCTCACTTTTTTCACCATTTTTGCTACTTTCTGAATTATTTAGAGTTTCCTCCAAATTTTGTCAAGCTAATATTAGTTTCTTTTTGGTCGTTTTAGTCACTTTTCACTCTTTTTTGCCACTTTTGGAACTTTTTTTGAAACAAACTGACTATTTTCTTGATTTAATCCCAACTTTCTTAGAGAATAAATTGACTTTGAAAAGAATTGTTGGTTCGCTTTTCACTAGTTTTGGTCACTTTTGGACCATTTTTTGCTACTTTTTGGAGTATTTCTAAGTTTAATCCCCCGTGAAATGCCTGATTTTGTTCTTTTTTGTCACTTTTTTTCACCACTTTTCACTATTTTTTTCCACTTTTTTCACAATTTTTGCATCTTTCTGAATTATTTACAGTTTCCTTCAAATTTTGTCTTGATAATATTTGTTGCTTTTTGGTAATTTTAGTCACTTTTCTTTTTTTCACCACTTTTGGACCATTTTTTCAAACAAACTGACTATTTTAAAAGTTTAATCCCAACTTTCTGGACAAATATGTTGGCTTTGGCAAAGAAAAAGAAAAAAAATTGGACCAATTTCACTATTTTTATCACTTATTTCACTGTTTTTGCTACTTTCTGAATTTTTTTAAGATTCTTTCAAAAAACTTGGCCAATTTTTGATGCTTTTTGTCCATTCTAGTCACTTTTCACTCTCTTTTTTGCACTTATGGACCATTTCTTTGATACATTTTTACTATTTTCTAGGTTCACTCCCAATTAATTTATGCTAACTTCTGTTGCTTTTTGGCCATTTTAGTCACTTTGTGCTTTTTTTTTGCTACTTTTTGAGTGTTTCAAGGTTTTATCCCTAATTTAACTGCCAGTTTTCGCTCTTTTTTTGGCATTTTTTTTACCAATTTTTGCTACATTCTGAATTTTTTAAAGTTCTCTCCAAAATTTCCTCGATAATTTTTGTTGTTTTCTGTAAATTTTTGTCACTTTTCACTCTTTTTTTGCCACTTTTGGACCATTTATTTGATGCCTTCTCATTATTTCTCAGGTTCACTCCCAATTTTTCTTGCTTACTTCTGTTGCTTTTTGTCCATTTCAGTCACTTTTTGCTTTTTTTTGCCGCTGTTGGACCATTTTTTGCACCAAACTGACTTTTTTCCAAGTTTAATCCCAACTTTCTTGCCAAAAATGTTGACTTGACAAAATGTTGGGTCACTTTTTAAACCTTTTAATTTTTTTTTTGCTTCTTTCTGAATCTTTTAAAGATTTCATTAAAAAAAGTTGGCTAATTTTTGTTGCTTTTTTGCCATTTTTGTCACTTTTTACGTTTTTCTTGCCACTTTTGGACCATTTATTTGATGCCTTCTCATTATTTTTCAGGTTCACTCCCAGTTTTTCTTGCATTCTTCTGTTGCTTTTTGTCCATTTAAGTCACTTTTTGCCTTTTTTTGCCCCTGTTGGACCATTTTATTGCTACTTTTTTGAATATTTCTAGGTCTGATCCTGATGTAAATGCCTGTTTATGTTTTTATGGCAATTGTTTTTTGACAGTATGTACTCTGAGTATGAGTATGTAACAGTACTGTACGCTCATTCCACTACAAAAGAAAGTCAAAGACCTCTGCAATTTGGTGTGTGAAAAAAATGTCAGTATCTGTATCGGTTATTGACTAAATGGGTTGTAAAATATTGACATATCGGATATCAGCCAAAAATCCAATATCCCTAGTTTTAAGCTTTTAATGTGAAAAGATTGTGTGAGTTTTGAGAGGTTTGTAATATCATGTGCTGTTTTTGTCTCCTCTCTCAGTCTGTAGACGTGGACTGGCCTCCATCCATACCAGAATAAAGCTCCAGGTTTCATCATTGCACTCAGACAGAACTGGTTCTGGAGGAAACATGAAGTGTGGCCCCTTTAAGACGCCTGAGGTCATCATGTTGAGGTCATCAAAACAAGAAGAAAACGTGAAGTTATTTTTGTTACAAGTCCGAAAAAATCCTGTGAAATGGAGCAGGTTGTTCTGTTTGTGTCTGATGGCTTTCAAAATAAAAGCTTGGTTTGGATGTTGGTGCCACCAAGTGGACAGAACCTGCTGTGCAGTTTGTTTTGTTGGTGACAGAAGAGGAAAAAATCACTCAAACTTGCTTGACAAATTTCTCGAAAGCAAGAATTATCTTAAACAAGAAATTTTTTTTTTTTTTTTTTTTTACTTCATTAGCAGATTTTTTTTTACTTGTTACAAGCAATTCAAACGTCCCTTTTGTCCTTTAATATCTTGAGATAAGACATTTTTCTAGACTTGTAGACAGTTGCGATTAAAAAAATCCTGCAAAATGGGGCAGGCTGTTCTGTTTGTTTCTGTATCTTATGGCTTTCAAAATAAAAGCTCAGTTGGAACCTGAAGTTTTTTGTTCCATTGGCAATTTTTTTTTCTTTTGACTTGTCACATGCAAACTACACATCACTTTTTGTCTTTACATATCTTGGAATAAGACATTTTTCTGTTGAATGTAAAAAAAAAAATCCTGCAAAATAGGAGCAGGTTGTTCTGTTTGTTTCTGTATCTTATGGCTTTCAAAATAAAAGCTCAGTTTGGATGTTGGTGCCACCAAGTGGACAGAATCTGCTGTGCAGTTTGTTTTGTTGGTGACACAAGAAGAAAAAAATCACTCAAACTTGCTTGTCAAGTTTCTCGAAAGCAAGAATTGTCTTAAACAAGAAACTTTTTTTTTTTTTTTACTCCATTAGCAGATTTTTTTTACTTGTTACAACAATTCAAACGTCACTTTTGTCCCATAATATCTTGAGATAAGACATTTTTCTAGACTTGTAGACAGTTGAGATTAAAAAAATCCTGCAAAATGGGGCAGGCTGTTCTGTTTGTTTCTGTATCTTATGGCTTTCAAAATAAAAGCTCAGTTTGGATGTTGGAGCCATCAAGTGGACGGAACCTGCTGTGAAGTTTTTTGTTCCATTAGCAAATTTTTTTTCTTTTGACTTGTCACATGCAAACTAGACGTCACCTTTTGTCTTTACATATTTTTCTGTTGAATATAAATAAAAAATCCTGCAAAATAGGAGCAGGTTGTTCTGGTTGTTTCTGTATCTGATGGCTTTCAAAATAAAAGCTCAGTTTGGTTGTTGGTGTCATCAAGTGGTCAGAACCTGCTGTGCAGTTTGTTTTGTTGGTGACACAAGAGGAAAAATCACTCAAACTTGCTTGTCAAGTTTCTTGAAGCAAGTACTGTCTTAAACAAGAAACTTTTTTTTTTTTTTACTCCATTAGCAGATTTTTTTTACTTGTTACAACAATTCAAACGTCACTTTTGTCCTTTAAAATCTTGAGATAAGACATTTTTCTAGACTTGTAGACAGTTGAGATTAAAAAAATCCTGCAAAATGGGGCAGGCTGTTCTGTTTGTTTCTGTATCTTATGGCTTTCAAAATAAAAGCTCAGTTTGGACCTGCTGTGAAGTTTTTTGTTCCATTGGCAATTTTTTTTCTTTTGACTTGTCACATGCAAACTGCACGTCACTTTTTGTCTTTACATATCTTGAAATAAGACATTTTTCTGTTGAATGTAAAAAAAAAATCCTGCAAAATAGGAGCAGGTTGTTCTGGTTGTTTCTGTATCTTATGGCTTTCAAAATAAAAGCTCAGTTTGGATGTTGGTGCCATCAAGTGGACAGAACCTGCTGTGCAGTTTGTTTTATGGGTGAAAAAAGAAAACACAGTAAATTCCAGACTTTTATTTTTAAAAAAATCACCCAAATTTGTGTACTTAAACTGAGACACTATTTTTTTTTTTTTTTACTCCATTGGCAGATTTTTTTTTTCTTGTTTGACACAAATTAGTCGTCACCTTTTGTCTTTAAATATCTTGAAATAAGACATTTTTCTGTTGAATGAACAAAAAAAAAAAGCAGCAAAATAGAGCAGGTTGTTCTGGTTGTTTCTGTATCTGATGGCTTTCAAAATAAAAGCTTTAGTTTGGATAACAGAAAATTCCAGACTTTTGTTTAAAAAAAANTTTTTTTTGGGGGGGGGGGCGACTTTTTGGGGCAGTCCTCACAGTCTTCTCTCATGAGTGTCTCACGGCTCAGTTTTCTCGTGATCTGTGACATGATTAGTGATTTATTGATACCCAGATTTCTCAACATGGTGTGTGTGTGTGTGAATAACTGTAAATCCCAATACTGACAGGATAGGCGGGGGCTGGACCCCCCCGTGTGGAAGCCTTGTTTCTGTCCGTGTCCATGTTTGATAAAGTTCTTCACTCTTGATTTATGGTCTAAAAACAGTCTTTATGTATCTGTGTGTGTGTGTGAAAATGAATGAAAGCTTGTGTTTCTGTGTGTGTGTGTGTGTGTGTGTGTGTGTGTGTGTGGAGTTCCTACACAGCTCAGACTTTTTTCTGGATATGTTACATCACGGTTTCATCGCTTTTATCACGAAAAGTCTTCCAAACCTTTCTGGATGTGATCAGAAACCCTCGAGAGCAGATTTCAATCCGGCAAATTTCTCCAAAACAAAATAAAAGATGATTAATTTTAAAGTCTGTTTGGCGTGAGGTGTTGTTTTTCTTCGACGCCACTAGAGGGCACCAAAACCTGATTATTATTTATTTACTGATATTTACTGATGCCTCAAATGTTCAACCTAGGATTGACTTTTTTTTCTTGAAAACACTCGTCATTATCACAGCTAACGTCAAAGATGTTTACTGAAACATTGAGTTCATAGGAGTAGAAAATTTGCGTGTAAAAAGTGCGAAAACGCAGGCGTTTATTTGACGCATCGCACAGAAATCACCATGGTAACCATGTGATGACTGTTCCTGTGGTCACACTCCACAGAGAAGAGGAAAAGACGTGAAATTAATGTTGTAAACCGTGAAAACAAAGGCAGACTTCTTCTTCGACTCCAGTTTAGTGCTCTGGTAGACGTGTGTTTGCGATACAGCGCCCCCTGCAGTTTGGGAATGGAAGCTAAAAAACACTGTGCACCATGGGAAAAAAGCATAAAAGCCACACACGTTCTCTCGCAAAACCCAGACTCCTTCTCTCACCTCTTTTATTCTTGTTTTGTTTGATTTGGGGCGTTTCTGGGTGAACGTTGTTATGGGTGGTGACCAGCCAATCACAGCGCACCTAAGTAACTTAGTGTGTTGATGATGGGGAGTAGGAGAAGCTAACCCAAGTGGCCATAACAGAGAAAGAATGACACAATATCTGCAGTTTATCTCATTTACCAGGTGGTGGCAGGGCTGTTTTTTACCGTCTACGCTGTGTTTACGAAGCTACGACTGTTAGCAATGCCATCAGCTACAGTCAGTGGCAATGAGCATGCGCAGCCGCTGACGCCGAGCCACGGAGCAGGAGATAAGTTTGGACGCTGTGTGTAAACAAATAAACAAAACTTATTGAAAAGTCCTACATACTTCACCTTTAGGGCGCGGTCACACTGGCCAACCGTGCCGTGCTTGGGCACACTTCAGGCGTAAATCACGGCTCGATGACTGCAAGTAAACCATGCCTGGCCTACCTCCCCGGCTTGGCACGCTTTGAGAGCAGAGACTGTATAAAACATGGACGTAGTCTCTGTAACGTCGCCCGTCTGTGACTCTTGTAAACAGACGCTTCATAGTGACGTCAGCGGCCTGTTTCATGTTGTAGTAGTGTGACCACTGGTTGTACCGTCCTGGGGGAAAGTAGCACTGCAGGGCGAGAATCGTACTTGAGTACAGCACAGTTTGAAAGGCCAGTGTGACCGCGCCTTTAAACATGTTCATTATCTTCGATCTCTCCCAAGACGACAGAAGAATCAGTCGCGATGACACCCGACAATCAGACCTTTGCTGGATTTAGTCGAAAGGGAAATCGGGGAAAAGAATCGGCCGAATTATCTCGTAGTGTGTGGTCACCTTAAACTCCAGCAGCAAACACACACACTCAGGCGGTGAAGTTATGGCGCTTTTCCACTATACAATTCCAGCTCTACTCTACTTGACTCTACACGGTTTGGTTATCTTTTCCTCTAGCCCGACTACAGACTCACGGTGGGCGTGGATCTTATAACACAGCTGCGCTAAAGTGCTGCGCAGAAGTGCGTGCATGTTCATCTATAACGCCACACAAACATCATTTTGTACTAACATATGTGCCACCGTGGTCTTTAAAGGAAAAAAAAAAAGCTTTAAAAAGATTTCATTAAAGTAATACAGCGGCTCAATGTGGGTCGTCATGACAACGGAGGTAAACAACAGCCTGGTGCTGCTGCACGCGGAGGAAAACGAAGGAGCTGCTTCCTGACATCAACTCTTCCCTGGATCCAGTGAGATCACTTTAATTTTTGATTTNGATTAATGGACTGATTGGTGCTTAAAGACTCTCGTGGCAGACAGATCGCTCCTGCACCGACCAACTTTGATTTAATTTAAAAGACTCTTTAAAGCCAACTATCTTTGCTGTTAACTTCTTTTTGGTTTAAAAAGGACTTTTAACTTCTTTAGGAATCATGAAGGAGCATTTTAGGGCTGTATTTTGTCTTCATTCAGTCTGGTTCTGTGCCGTCAGGTTTAAATGTCATTAAAAACCCGTCGCTGACTTATTCCTTTGCCTCTTGTAAGTGATTTGTTCAGAGTCAGAAGCTGCAGAGACGACATTCTCTGACCAATGAGTGACCGGCAGTCCGTCCACGTCACCTTTTATTATTGGCTAATGGAAACGCAACACAAACCGGGTAGAGGCGAAAAGGGCCAATAGGTTTAGTTTGGAGAAAAGTGCCGGTTTAAGTCTGATCCGTATGAAGGACTGTTTCCTGTTTATGTATTCTGTGTGTGTGTGTGTGTGTGTGTGTGTGTGTGTGTGTGTGTGCTATAACAGCATAAAGTTGACCCCCATGTCCCACAAACATACAGTACATACAAACAGTACACACATACATTAAGCCTCTCGTCCCCGTGTAAACACCCATTCCACTAGTCCTACAGCTACGATGAGGAAACAGAAGAAGAGGCGGAGGTGAAGAAGAAGAAGAAGAAGAGGAGGAGGAGGAGGAGGTGGAGGAGGTGAAGCGGTGAGGGAGCAGAGAAAAGCCTCCGCCCCCTGCTGGCTGGCTGGCTGCGGAAAGCTGGAGCGGTAAGCTGAGTTTGAACGCGGTTGTGCTCTGTGGCGCCTGAGTGAACTGTGCAGTTTTCTGGCAGTTAAGTGTTTCCTGTTTCAAAATAAAAGACCAACTTAAGGGAGAAAAGCGTGCGCGCGCAAGAGAGAGAAAGAGAGAGAGAGAGAGAAACACATGGGGCTGGAAAAAGAGGAAAATAGTAACACTGCAACGATGACAGGAATGATACCGACTCGTCCTTCCTCGTCTTTTTTTTTTTCGTCTCTTTTTTTCTGTAGACAGTGATTTTTCATCGCCATGGGACTGGGGAATGTGCGCTGCCATGGCGAATGGATGAGAAAGAATATTTCTTTTTTTTGTACTTTTTTTTAAAATCTTTTTCTAGAGTGAACCACGAGCCATGCACTTATTCTTCAACTAAGAATGACCCCCCTCACGTTCCCCGGTTACCCCGCCCGCCCTCTCCCCGAACAAACGAACGAAAAAAAAAAACACCCTGTCGGTATGATACGAAACATCTGCACACGTAAGGCAACATTTTTGGTTTTTTGTTCCCTAAAACGGCTCTTCCAAACCAAGTGCAAAAAAGTCAAAAAGAAGAAGAAGAAGAAGAAGAAGAAGAAGGGCAGACACGACAAACAGAGAAAAATAAGATGCAACCCGGGTCGACAAGGACGACGACGTAACACTGACGGAGAGAAAAAATAAATAACAAAAACATTGCCTTCTGCAGTAAATAGCGCTGAAAATGTAGGAGACTTATTTTTTTTTTAGTGTGGGGAGACCGGCTGAGTCTATCCCACTGTGCAAAAACCTCTTTTAAAGTCCCTAGAAAGACTTCTCCCCGTCTGTGAGGAGGCAGAGAAGGAGAAAAAGAGGGGAGACTGGTATTTTTTTTTTTTTTTTCCTAAAATGGCTACGTGTTTTCCTCAGGATGGCCGCGGATGGGGGCGATACTGGCTGGGCCGGGCCGAGCCGGGGGGGGCCGGAGCGCTCACTCCCGCCCGCTGGCTGAGTAGGAGAACTGTGGGAAATGAGGCCTTCGCTCGTTGTCCGCCGCGTCCATCCCGTCCTCGTCGTCTGTAAAAATAAAACAGAAACCATGAGGGTTGAACGATTTTAGAAAAAGATGTCGTTGCCGTTTTTCTGGCAGATGTTGCGATTTCAATTCAGGAACATTTACAAACTTGACAGAAAATTACATCAAATCATAGAAACGTCAAAAACTTTTACTCTGATGCAAGAATTAAATCTGAAATTAAGAATTGTTTCCAACTTTTAGAAGAATATTTCTACTCCTCCCTTTGAGATCTCACACCGGACAATTAACACGGTCACAATCTTTCAATCTATTTGTTATTAAACTGGGACTGATTACCAAGTGCAATATCTGCACTATTTTGGTTCATTTACTTTAATTTTTTTGGTTATTTACTTTGATTTTATTGGTTATTTGCTTTAATCTTATTGGTTATTTACTGTAATTTTATTGGTTATTTGCTATAATTTTATTGTTCACATACTGTAGTTTTATTGGTTACCTTTCTGTTATTTTATTGGTTCATTTACTGTAATTCTATTGGTTATTAACTTTAATTTATTGTTTTTTTGCTTTAATTTTATTGGTTACTTACTGTAATTGTATTTGTTCACATACTGTAGTTTATTGGTTACCTTACTGTAATTTTATTGGTTATTTACTATAATTTTATTGGTTACTTACTGTAATTTTATTGGTTATTTACTATAATTGTATTTGTTCACATACTGTAGTTTATTGGTTACTTACTGTACTTTTATTGGTTTTTTACTTTAATTTTATTGGTTTTTTGCTTTAATTTTATTGGTTACTTACTGTAATTTTATTGGTTCACTTACTATAATTTTACTGGTTCACTTACTGTTATTTTATTGGTTCACTTACTGTACTTTTATTGGTAATTTACTTTAATCTTATTGGTTCACTTACTGAACTTACGCTTTTTGAATACAATTCTTGCTGTTTTTATTGGTTTTAATCTTATTTTTAGTTGTAAGAACTGAAGAACACAAAGAGCCATCTTGGACTCTTGAATTTTAGAAACAATGTTGGGTAAAACTTCCTTAAACGTGTAAAGTCCAAAAATAGTTACAAAACCAAACAGTTAAAAAACCCCAAAGTGAAATGAGTGATAATAATATAGTAAAATAATCACACCTTGATTGCTTTTTCACATGATCAGAGAAGGATAAACTGCTGTGCTTACATTTCTCCGGCGGGGTGATGGTGATGGTCTGTGCTGTGAACTCCTCGTCGAAGTAGCGTGTGTCTGTCTCTGAGCTGACCTGTGGCTGGAAAGGTGGGACCAGCTGGGACGGAAGGCGAGAGGGACAAAAAGGTGAGTTTGAGGCTCCAAGACCAAACAATGTTTCATGTTTCACACATGAATGTCCAACAGGGGGCGCCACATACCCATGAGACTTTCTTTCTCATTGAAACCTATTCTGAGATTTCTGTCTTTGATCTAAAATGTTCTAAAATTCTTCCTTTGACCTCAAACTCTTCCAGAACTCTATTTTGAGCTAAATGTTTCTAGAACCCCACCATTAATCTGAAATCTTTGTAGAACTATACCTTTGATGTTAAATTTTTCCAGAACTAATTGTACCTTTGATCTTAAACTCTTCTAGAACTTTGCCTCTGATCTCAAATTCTTCTGGAACTATACTTTGATCTAGAAGGCTTCTGGAATTCTACCATGAATCTGAAATCTTCTTGACCTCTGCCTTTGATGTTAAATTTTTTCCAGAACTGATTGTACCTTTGATCTCAAATTCTCTAGAACTCTACTTTGATCTAAAATGTAACTAGAACTGTACCATTGATCTGAAATTTTCGTAGAACTCTACCTTTGATCTTAATTTTTTCTAGAACTGACTGTACCTTTGATCTCACATTCTTCTAGAACTCTACCATCAAGCACAAACTCTTCTTGAACTCTGCATTTGATCTCAAATGTTTCTAGAATGCTACCATTGATCTAAAATCTTTGTAGAACTCTACCTCTGATCTTAAATTTTACTAGAGCTGACTGTACCTTTAATCTTGAATTCTTCCTCTGTTCTCTCTCGTTCCTTCTTTCCATTCTAAATTCTTCTGGAACTCTTTCTAGATCTCTTAATTGTTCAAGAGCTCTGCCTTTGGTCTGAAATTCTTCGTCTGATCTCCAAAACTTCTTTTGATCTCATTTTGTTTAAGATTTCTTCCTATGATCTTAATATCCTAGAACACTACCATTGCTCTAAAATACTTCTAGAACTTTGCTTTTGAGCTCAAATTCTTCCTCAACTGTCCCTTTGATCTCCAATTCTACTGAAACTAAACGTAGCTCTGATCTAAATTCTCTAAAACTCTACTTTGATCTAAGATGTAACTAGAATTCTACCATTGATCTGAAATTCTCGTAGAACTCTACCTTTGATCTGAATTTTTTCCAGAACTGACTGTACCTTTGATCTCAAATTCTTCTAGAACTCTATGATCAAGCACAAACTCTTCTTGAAGTCTGCCTTTGATCTCAGATGTTTCTAGAACCCTACCATTGATCTAAAATCTTTGTAGAACTCTACCTCTGATCTTAAATTTTTCTAGAAGTGACTGTACCTTTGATCTTAAATTCTTCCTCTGATCTTTAAGTTCTTCATTCAATTTCAAATTCTTCTGGAAGTCGTCCTAGATCTCTAAATTGTTCCAGAATTCTGTCTTTGATCTTAAACTCTTCCTCTGATCTTTTAATACTTTCTGATCTTTTAATACTTGGGGGTTTGAGGAACCAAAACACAAAAAAACATGTTATATTTTAATAGTTTAAAGATGTGTTCAAATAACACAGGTTTCATAGAATAAAGAAATACATGTGATGAAATACTCAATTCATGATGGAAGGAAATCACCTCATTGACCCGTGGACAAACAAATCTGATGGAATCAAATACAAATCAAGAGTTTCTGAAAGATCCTGGTGTAGAAATGAGACTCTGCAGGAAGTTTGACATGAAACAAATGAATAAATAACTGTTTCTGTTCAGAGGAGGTTTTGGTGTTTGGACCGTGATGAAACAGCGATGAGGTAATTTATTTCTCTCTGTTCTATTTTTGAGTCGCAGCCAGACGTCCTTTGAAAACCAGGTAACCCTGAATATCCAGAATATCTCAGCGACGTTGTTTGAATAAATTACCGCTGAAGACGGGATGACGTCTGGCGGCTAAATCCTGCTCTCACCTTCTTGTCGTAGACGTCCTGCCAGTCGACTGTGCCAAAGAAACTGTGTCGCATGATCTCCTTCGCATCATCCGGTCCGCCGCCGAGCCTGTCAGAAAAAAGCAGAAGAAGAAGAAGAAGAAGAAGGAGACAGACATCAGACGCTGCTCTCACAAAGTCTCCATCGATGGATCCAGAATATCCACCTGCTTCTGATCCTGAAATAACTGGGCCGGGTGAACGAGNGGAGGTTTTGGTGTTTGGACCGTGATGAAACAGCGATGAGGTAATTTATTTCTCTCTGTTCTATTTTTGAGTCGCAGCCAGACGTCCTTTGAAAACCAGGTAACCCTGAATATCCAGAATATCTCAGCGACGTTGTTTGAATAAATTACCGCTGAAGACGGGATGACGTCTGGCGGCTAAATCCTGCTCTCACCTTCTTGTCGTAGACGTCCTGCCAGTCGACTGTGCCAAAGAAACTGTGTCGCATGATCTCCTTCGCATCATCCGGTCCGCCGCCGAGCCTGTCAGAAAAAAGCAGAAGAAGAAGAAGAAGAAGAAGGAGACAGACATCAGACGCTGCTCTCACAAAGTCTCCATCGATGGATCCAGAATATCCACCTGCTTCTGATCCTGAAATAACTGGGCCGGGTGAACGAGTTCGCCTTTCTTCATTAGAGCTCGAGAACGCCTCCAGGAGAATCAGAGAGGGAAATTAGCTGCTTTTTGTCTCACTGCACTTTTTCTGAATATTAATCATTGTTCGAAGGTTTGCTTCTCTTTAAATATTCAAACAGCACAACGACGCAGAAAAACTCCAACATGCTCCAAACGCAAATGCTCAAAAAGCCAAATGGATCTTATCTATGCTCAAACACATTTGATATTGTGAGATTTACAAAAATCCAGCAGCTCAAACTGACAAATTCATTAAATGTGAACATAAAACATATTTTTAGGTTAGAATTTAATTAGATGTAAACTTTTATGTTTCATAATTTACCCATGCACGGACACTTTCCTATGAACACTTCCATTTAAAGTCTATTTTCTTTCTTAACTGAAATATGAGCGTGAGGGAGGGGAGTTAAGCTGCAGGTAATTTGTAATTTTGGAATAAGGTTTCATGCTATGTCTTGTATGTCTTTGCAACCTTTTACTGGATTCTGTGAGTTTCCCTCAGGATCAATTAAGTAAGTAAGAAAGTAAAAAATAAAGTTAGTGAGAACGCAAGTAAGTAAGTGAGTTAGTAAGTACGTAAGTAAGTAAGAAACTAAATAAATAAGTAAGTGAGAAGACAGACAGTAAGTTTGTGAGTAAGAAAATAAATATGTCACAAAGTAAGTAAATAAGTTTGTAAGTTAGTAAGTAAGTAAGAAAGAAAGTAAGTAGGTTAGTACGTAAGTAAGAAAATAAGAAAGTAAGTATGTAAGTCAGTAAGTGAGTAAGTAAGTGCATAAGTAAGTAAGAAAATAAATAAGTAAGTAAGAAAGTAATTAAGGAATTACATAAGTTAGTAAGTAAGTAAATAAGTTTGTAAGTAAGTAAAAAAGTAAGAAAGTAAAAAAGAAAGTAAGTACATAAGTCAGTAAGTAAATAAGAAAGTAAGTATGTAAGTAAGTAAGTACATAGGTAAGTAAGTAAGTGAGTTAGTAAGTACGTAAGTAAGTAAGAAACTAAATAAATAAGTAAGTGAGAAGACAGACAGTAAGTTTGTGAGTAAGAAAATAAATATGTCACAAAGTAAGTAAATAAGTTTGTAAGTTAGTAAGTAAGTAAGAAAGAAAGTAAGTAGGTTAGTACGTAAGTAAGAAAATAAGAAAGTAAGTATGTAAGTCAGTAAGTGAGTAAGTAAGTGCATAAGTAAGTAAGAAAATAAATAAGTAAGTAAGAAAGTAATTAAGGAATTACATAAGTTAGTAAGTAAGTAAATAAGTTTGTAAGTAAGTAAAAAAGTAAGAAAGTAAAAAAGAAAGTAAGTACATAAGTCAGTAAGTAAATAAGAAAGTAAGTATGTAAGTAAGTAAGTACATAGGTAAGTAAGTAAGTGAGTTAGTAAGGTAGTAAGTACATAATTTTGTAAGTAAGTAAAAAAGTAAGTAAGTAAAAAAGAAAGTAAGTATGTAAGAACGTAAGTGAGTAAGTAAGTACATAAGTAAGTAAGAAAATAAGTAAGTAAGTAAGAAAATAAATAAGTGAGTAAGAAAGGGAGTAAGTAATTAAGTAAGTAAATTAGTTTGTAAGTAAGTAAAAAAGTAAAAAAGAAAGTAAGTATGTAAGTAAGTAAGTACATAGGTAAGTAAGTAAGTGA
>RPOG01003093.1:0-51950 GCA_008086565.1 Thalassoma bifasciatum | reverse complement strand
AGTATGTAAGTAAGTAAGTACATAGGTAAGTAAGTAAGTGAGTTAGTAAGTACGTAAGTAAGTAAGAAACTAAATAAATAAGTAAGTGAGAAGACAGACAGTAAGTTTGTGAGTAAGAAAATAAATATGTCACAAAGTAAGTAAATAAGTTTGTAAGTTAGTAAGTAAGTAAGAAAGAAAGTAAGTAGGTTAGTACGTAAGTAAGAAAATAAGAAAGTAAGTATGTAAGTCAGTAAGTGAGTAAGTAAGTGCATAAGTAAGTAAGAAAATAAATAAGTAAGTAAGAAAGTAATTAAGGAATTACATAAGTTAGTAAGTAAGTAAATAAGTTTGTAAGTAAGTAAAAAAGTAAGAAAGTAAAAAAGAAAGTAAGTACATAAGTCAGTAAGTAAATAAGAAAGTAAGTATGTAAGTAAGTAAGTACATAGGTAAGTAAGTAAGTGAGTTAGTAAGGTAGTAAGTACATAATTTTGTAAGTAAGTAAAAAAGTAAGTAAGTAAAAAAGAAAGTAAGTATGTAAGAACGTAAGTGAGTAAGTAAGTACATAAGTAAGTAAGAAAATAAGTAAGTAAGTAAGAAAATAAATAAGTGAGTAAGAAAGGGAGTAAGTAATTAAGTAAGTAAATTAGTTTGTAAGTAAGTAAAAAAGTAAAAAAGAAAGTAAGTATGTAAGTAAGTAAGTACATAGGTAAGTAAGTAAGTGAGTTAATAAGTACGTAAGTAAGTAAGAAATTTAATAAGTCAGTAAGTAGGAAAGAAAGTAAGTAAGTAAGTGAGTAAGTAAGTAGGTTCGTATTTAAGTACGTAAGTAAGAAAATAAGAAAGTAAGTATGTAAGTAAGGTAGTAAGTACATAAGTAAGTAAGTAAATAAGTTCGTAAGTAAGTAAAAAAGTAAGAAAGTAAAAAAGAAAGTAAGTATGTAAGTAAATAAGAAAGTAAATAAGTGGGTTAGTAAGTACATAGGTAAGTAAGTGAGTTAGTAAGTATGTAAGTACGTAAGAAAATAAATAAGTCAGTAAGTAAGAAAGTAAGTAAGTAAGTTAGTATGTTAGTAAGCAAGAACGTAAGAAAGTTAGAAATTAAGTTTGTAAGTAAGTAAAAAAGTAAGACAGAAAAAAAGAAAGTAAGTACATAAGTAAGTTAGGACGTTAGTGAGTAAGAAAGTAAGACAGACAGTATTCCAACTGAAAAACTGGCATTTTCTTCTTCTTTTAACCATCCCAGAGCTCACTTATTTCAAGATTTCTTGTTTAGTTTTATCAACTTATGGCATGGACAAGTAATTTCACCGGTTTTAAGACATTTTTTATCAAATTCAATGTTTTTATCTTGTATTTTAACTCCTCTTTTTCAGTTTTTTTTGCTTTGTCCACTGTTCCAACCTTTCTGAATAAAGAAAAAAAAAAAAAACGAACCTTGAAAACAAAAGTCCTGAAGTAAGTGAAAGCAAAGCTGGTTTTTTTTTTTGTTGTTTTGTAACTCAATGTTTGAAGACTGGACTGTAACACTGACTCAGACGATGATGTTTTCATGAATTTCTGCCGTGTTTTGCTGCTGTGTAGAGCTGAACGATTTTAGAAAAAGATCTGAATGCGATTTTTCTGGCAGGTACAGCGATTTCAATTTGATTCATGATTTTCTTTAAACCAAACTTTAGTGAAGTTTCCCAGATGTACAGAAACATTTACAAACTTGACAGAAAATTACATCAAATCATTGAAGCATCAAAAGCTTTTACTCTAATGTGAGGATGAAAATGAAAACTGAAGGTAAGAATTGTGTCTAACTTTTAAATAAAAGGGCAATATTTTAGTATAAAAAGTGAAAATTTTGAGAAATAAAGACAAAATTCTGAGACAAAAAATCAAGATTTTGAGATGAAACTTCTCAAGTTTAAGAAATCAGTTTAAGATTATGCGAAAAAAAATCCAAACTTTCTCATTTAAGGTCAAAATTTTAAGATGACAAAAGTCTAAGATACAAATAAAAGTTGGAATTTTGACACAAAAAGTCAAAATTCTAAGATTTAAGTGGAAATTATGGAAAGTTAATACAAAATTTTAGGACAAAAAGGCAAAAAAGAAAAAATTTAAAACCAAGATTTTTCAATAAGTTGTTAAATTTTGACTTTTCTCAAAATCCCATTCCTGCTTTTTCTGAACTGGATTTTTTAAATTGTATTTTTAGTTATAAAAACTGAAGAATAAAAAGAGCTATCTTTGACTCTTAACTTTTAAAAATGATGGAGTGCAAAATCTTCTTAATTGTGTCAAGTTGAATAAAATAAAATCAACAACAATCCCAAAGAAAAAAGGATTTTTCCAACAGTCTCACACTCAAAGACAGGTGTGTGTGAAACAGCTGATACAACAGATCCTGGGTCAGTCAGGAGCAGGAAAAACTGTTTAAAACTTATTGTTTGAAAGTACGATTCAAGTACGCCAGGACAGCTCCTGCCCCTCAGTAACTCTGCTGTATGTGAGTGTTTGTACCGTTTGTTGGGGTCCTTGATGAGCAGCCCTGACAGCAGCGACTTGGCGTCGGCCGACAGAGTCCTGGGGAACTTGATCTCCTCCATGAGGATGAGCTCGAACAGCTTCTCGTGGTCCTGGTTGTAGAACGGCAGACGCCCGCACATCATCTCGTACGTCACCACGCCCAGACCCCACCAGTCCACCGCCCGCCCGTAATCGTTGTCCTCCAGCACCTGAGGACGCACAGAGAGTGTTCAACCATCAGGGGGCGACGTTTCAGTCAGATTTCACAAAGCTTTCTTTCTTTAACCCAGGGGTTCCCAAACTTTTCAGCCCCCAAAACAAAGGTGGCAGAGACTAGTGACCCCCACTATCCCCAGAGGTGACTGAAGCATAAGAAAACATGCGCGTAGGACACATGCACTAATGAGGGTATCCAAACATGAGCATTATGACCATTGACTGTATATAGAATAAACAGCGTGCTTCCGCCTGTCACCGTTCTACGATTTTGAAGCCAAAAAACCCCGTTTCTCTAGCCGCCATTGTGCAGCCAGAGTCTGCGCAGTAGAGAATTTCTGGTGGAGCCAAGTAAAAAAGTTGCACCACCCTGACATTTGACAAGGTGAAAATTACGGGACAAATAAATGTTCGCAAATAAAAAGAATTCTAAAGCTGTTGAGAAATGTAAAAAACTTTTGTCCCGTAATTTTCACCTTGTCAAATGTCAGGGTGGTGCAACCGTAACATTAGACTTTTATTTTAAAGTGAAGAGAATAAAACAGGAAACAGGAAACTGCATCAGCCAGAGGAGCCCAAATGACATTTGTGACCAAGTGGAAAAGTTTGTAGATTTCTCTGAAATACTGATTAAAAAAGGTTTTTTCACTTCATTGGTGACTGGAACAATTTCCATGTCAGGTGGAACAACCAAGGTAATAATGTGAAATGTTATTTTAACATCAAATTATTTATCTTATTCACAAATAAAAGAAATGAAACACACAAAATGAAAATGTATGAGTCACTACAGACACTTGAGAGATACTTGCCAATAATTTCACACAGAAAAAATAACAGGAACATATAAATATATTTTCATATATTTGGTTGCACCACCTGACATTTTTGGGTGCTCAAATTAAAAATACTAAAAAATAATGAACCTAAAAACTTTGAAATGTTGGTCAATTACTGAAATCTGTTAGAAAACATAATTCTTCACTCAGAAATATGTTTTTTATCCATTTTCAAAGAAGTTTTTAAAAATACGTTTTTGGACCCTCTTTTTGTCATTGACCCATAGATTTTATATAGATGATGAAAATTGACATTTTGTTTTGAAAATAGCATATTTTGATTGATTAGATCCTAATTTGCTTCCTTTTTTTGCTGCAAAAACTGAGAAGTAAATGGGGATTTCTCCACAGTATTCTAATTTTATNACCAGAAGAAGTGAGATCAGTTCCTGACATTCAACGCGGTTTAGAGACGGAAACGTTCGGCTGCAGATACAGAAACTTCATCTTTAGAGAACTTCTGCATTTCTTCACTCAGACAAAAACAAACGACCACACGACCACACGAACAGAGCATCATTTCCTCTCATTTCTGCTTTGATTTAAAGTCGGCTCATAACTAGGGATGGGTATCGTTTGGATTTTTATGAATCCGATTCCGATTTCGGTTCTGCTTTTCGATTCCGATTCCCAACGATTCCTTATTTCGATTCCAATACAATACACAGAAAGTCAATTGTTTATTTAACAAAAGTAACTTTATTACTTTACCTTTTAAGAAAGGCAGGTGGTCATACTTGGCTTTGAGGCTTTTAATTTTCTGTGCTTTCACTTCATAGTTTGTTTGTTCTAAACGTTTATGTTTTGTCTTTCACGTTTCACGTTGGAACTTTTATTAAGTGCCACAGTTTCTGAACATATGAGACACAGGTTTAGTTCTCTCAGTGGGAAGAATGAACAGAAATGAGTCCGTCCATTCTGGATTAAATGCTCTATATTCGCTTTTCACTTTTCTTTTTAGACAGCGCCAATAAGTCCTTACTTTTCCTCTCCCTTTCTCCAGCGTAATCGCCTCTAACTCTCACTTTCTCAACCTCACTCGTCCGTTTCTTAACTTTCTCCAGCGAAGTCGCCTCGATCTCTCTTCTCTTCTTCGGCGCTGTCACTTATGTTCTGTACTGTCTGGTTCGCGGCACTGAATGCACACACATGATTGGCTGAAAAGTATCACATGGGATGTCTAAACTCGCATGCAATTGGTCTGTGCCTTTCCTCACCCGCTACCGTAAAGACTGCAAAAGCGGCGCAGGTCGGAATAGAAGCGCCCAGACGGACTTGGAAACATGATCTGATTTGGCTCTAGGTCCGTACGGGGCGGCTTGTGGGTCCGGACCCGGACCGCGGTCCGACATTTGGTGATGCCTGCTTTAGGGCGTTTCTGTTGTCCATCCATCACACAAAGTAAGTCCAGTTAGCCACAGTTTTCCTCTTGTTTCTCTGTGCTTTTTTCCTCCGGCGTGTTGACGTTAGCGTGAGTGCGTGATGTAGTCACGTAACAGACACGTCCTGACTCCGGGCAGGCAGGTTAGACCGTGGGTTAGACACGTGCGCAAAAGAACCGATTAGCAGAACCGAAAGTTAAAATTTTTTTGTGGGTACTCGGTACCCGCCCTTTTTGATTCAGTTCCCACTTGGAATCAAATTTCGATACCCAACCCTACTCATAATAGATTTGATTGTTGTCGTGTCAGAGTCCACGGGCTCTGTGTGTGTCGTGACCTCTGACCTCTGGAGCCAGGTACTCGGGGGTCCCACAGAAGGTTTTCATGGTGGCAGTGTCGGTGATTCCTTCTTTGCAGAGGCCGAAGTCTGTGATCTTAATGTGTCCGTCTTTGTCCAACATGAGGTTCTCCAGCTGAGGAAGAAAAAGCAACTATTTTACTTTCTGTTCAGACGATTACTTAAAGAGGGGTATACCGTTTAAAGAGGGGGTATTCTACTTTTCTGTATCATAAACATGAATATAAAGTAACAATGCTGGATGTTTTCAAACCCCTACATCAGTGATTCCCAACCTTTTCCAACTCAGGGCCCACTTTTAAGTCTCAAAAATGTTGGGGCCCACCTTTGACCCAATAAGTACGGAGGATATTTTTATTTTTTTATTGAACCTTTATTTTACCAGGAGTTTTCCCATTGAGATAAAAAAAAAAAATCTCTTTTATAAGGGAGTCCTGGCCAAGACAGCAGCACATGTTTCATAGTCAGCCATACAGTCAGTCACATAAAAACAATAAGAAGAATTAAGTCAATAAAATGATAATAAAACAATTACTTTGTTTATATAAAATGCCTTATTATTCGTAACAATGACCTGAAATGTAACAGCAACCCAAAATGTGATTAAAAAAAATGTAATAAACCTAAAATGTTATAACTTTTCAATAATATAACAGATGCTGAGCCCAAAACATCATAACTTTTTCCCCAAAAGGTCAGATCCTGACCAGACAACAGGATCTTCATGAAACTGAGAAACTTGTCGCTTTATCTCTCTGATGTGTGCTGTAAAGATGAGATCATCATTTTAAGTGGAAGACACAGGCCTCTAACACCATGGTCTGCCCATAGCTCCGCCCTCTGATAGGCCTCCAGAGAGCTGGCCAATCAGAGTGAAGGGTGTTTTTAAAGCGGGGTGCCTTAAAGAGACAGTAGTTCTGTTTCAGACTGAACCTGAAATATGAGTTTTCTAAAACACCAGGACAAGGAAAAATAGGGATTTTTAAATCATGTAAAGATACTTTGGGGTCTCAAATGGGGAAAAATAAAGACCGAAAGAAAGCGAAATACCCCCTCTTTAATATCTCTCAGTATCAGACTCGGCTTAGGCGTAGCGTACCTTCAGATCTCGATACACGATCTTCGCAGAATGTAGGTAGTCTAGAGCAGAGACGATCTCGGCGCCGTAGAAGCGAGTCCTGTCCTCTGAAAAAACTCTTTCTCTTGACAAATGGAAAAACAGCTGGAAACAAAAAGAATTTAATCAGCATTAACATCTTGGAACAGATAGAAATCAGGGTTTGATTTGTGCAGCGGTGAAACCCAGAAAGGGCTGCTTTATTTTTTGGGGGGGTTTTATTTATTATTATTTTATCTATTAAGGGTTCAGACGAGCTGCAGCGTGTACAAGAGCTCAAACAGGAAGAACAGAGTGTTAAAGGATGAGTTCAAGTTGTTTACTCTTAGAAACTGAGCTGTCTTCAAACAACCTCTAATAAACAATGAATATTCACTAAAATCATGATCCAGTTCCAAACTCCAGACCATAATAAGAGCATCTTTCTTTAACAGCTCTTAAAATAAACTCTTGTTATTAATCAAGATTCTTCAACACGTCTCAAAATAGCTTCAAAGTTAGAATGAGACGGAACGACTTGGCGGCTTCAAAAGCGTCTTTAAAAAGCGATCCATTCATCTCTCACCTCTCCTCCGTTGACGTACTCCATCACAAAGCACAGCCGGTCCTTCGTCTGGAACGAGTACTTCAGAGACTGCAACACAACGGGAACATATATTTAACTCAGCACACGCTCAGTTTAACGCTTTGTTTCTCTGGAGTCAGTGTTTCCGCTCCACATTTATCAAAACGAAGACGTTTACGCGCTGGTACTCACGGTTAGGAATGGATGCCGAGTGTTTTTTAATACTCTACTTTCTGTCAGCGTGTGAGCCACTTCATCCTGGGCAGAAAAAAGAAAAGACAACAAGAGAACATGTTAACACTCACATCAACGCTCTGAACTAAGAGACACATAGAAAACATTTGATTAAGGGTCAATGACGTGACGTCCCTTTTTTTGTGTCCGAGTGCAATATTTCCTTCCATCATGAATTGAGTATTTCATCACATGTATTTCTTTATTCTATGAAACCTGTGTTATTTGAACACATCTTTAAACTATTAAAATATAACATGTTTTTTTGTGTTTTGGTTCCTCAAACCCCCAAAATGTCAGGTGGTACAACCGTCCTGACAAGTATCCACAGTAATTAAACTCTAAAAATTGAATGTCAGTTATTGTAAATGGAAATTAAAAATACAGTGGCATTATTTTATGCTTGAATCTTTTTAAATAAGACATTCTTTGCAAATAAAAAGAATTTTAAAGCTGTTGAGAAAATTAAAAACTTTCGTCCCGTAATTTTCACCTTGTCAAATGTCAGGGTGGTGCAACCGTAACATTAGACTTTTATTTTAAAGTGAAGAGAATAAAACAGGAAACAGAAAACTGCATCAGCCAGAGGAGCCCAAATGACATTTGTGACGAAGTGGAAAAGTTTGTAGATTTCTCTGAAATACTGATAAAAAAAGGTTTTTTCACTTCATTGGTGACTGGAACAATTTCCATGTCAGGTGGAACAACCAATGTAATAATGTGAAATGTTATTTTAACATCAAATTATTTATCTTATTCACAAATAAAAGAAATGAAACACACAAAATGAAAATGCATGAGTCACTACAGACACTTGAGGGATACTTGCCAATAATTTCACACAGAAAAAATAACAGGAACATAGAAATATATTTTCATATATTTGGTTGCACCACCTGACATTTTTGGGTGCTCAAATTAAAATTACTAAAAAATAATGAACCTAAAAACTTTGAAATGTTGGTCAACTACTGAAATCTGTTAGAAAACATAATTCTTCACTCAGAAATATGTTTTTATCCATTTTCAAAGAACTTTTTAAAAATAAGTTTTTGGACCCTGGAAGGCGCATCGGATTATATTACACTGTCAGCTTCTGAGAAAATTGAAGGCTTTTAGGTGCGTCTTATAGTGCGGAAAATACGATAATTTTTGGGTGCAGAATCCAAAACTGATCTCAGTTTTTCACTATCATGTCAGGTTTTTGAACTAAGGAGTTTGTTCTAAGCCAAATTGTGTAGAAACAGAGTTGAAACTGCAGCCGTACCTTTGCTATGATAACTTCCTTCTTCAGGATCTTCATGGCGTAGTACGTGCCGCTCGCCTTCTCCCTCACCAGAATGACTTTCCCGAACGTGCCTTTGCCCAGCAGCTTCAGATAGTCAAAGTCATTCATTGTCTGGATCAAATAACAACACGAGGGTTGGCGTGAGAAAACAGCTCCCTGTCACATTTTCAAACCTAGAAAAGATCGAGACGTGGATCTTCACCTTCCGTTTGTAGTGGCTGATGGAGGTGTCCATCTCCTCCTCGTTGACGATCTCGATCTGGGAGGTGGGGCTGCACAGGATGCCCTCCTCCTCCTGCTTGGCCAGAGACTCTGCGACCATCTGGATGGCCTCGGCCCACTCGTCCCTGCAGGAGAGAGAGGCCGTTTAAAGCTGCGTCAGAGAAGAACGGTCGCAGATTCTTCACAACAAACCATTAAGCATCAGGTACCGAGTCACAACCTGTGCGTTTTATTGTCTTTGGAGCCAAATGCTTCAAACTTGGCGTCCACACGCCTCAGCTCCACACCCCTGCTTCCTGTCTTTCTTCTCGCTGTGTCGACTGACTCCTGGTTTGTGTAAAACGAGACTTTAACAGAAATTAAAAAAAAAAAACTCTGGTCTGGATCAGAGCTGAGAGGCTTCAGTTTCATATCTGATTTGCAGTTCCTTTTTTTTTTTAATTTCCCACAATGAGGAAGCCAAAAGAAAACCAACACAAATTTATCTGGAGCCAGTTTTGTTTATTTCTGGCTCTGGGTCTTATTTATTTCCTCAGTGTTGAATTTATGTGCTTAAATTTCTCTTTTTGACACTTTGGGGAAATGTTCTCTGACTATATACAATCCTTTTTTTTTTTTTTTGGTTGCTGCTCCAGTGGCAGCTTGTTGCAGCTACTCTACTTTTCTTTTCATCTCGTTTATTACCTCAAAATTTGTTGCTTGCTATCACTTTTTATGCCTCGTTTGTTGGTGATAGACGCCAAACTGGTTACGTTTACAGACATCTTTTTCCTTTTTCCTTTGCAGTATGTTCTGGCTGCATTGTTTATGTCGAATAAACTGTTAGCAGCCCGTAGCTAACTGGTGCTAGGCCCGATGTTCCCTACGAGCAGCGTCCCAGTTTTTCTGTGTCTTTTTTAGTTGATACTTCTTATATTTAGGGGTGTCTTGATACAACTTTTTCACTACCGATACATTTTATTACTTATTTTGTGGTAAGAAGTGTTAGGAGAGGCTTGGTCAAGTGAAATTACTGAAACAGGGAACAATAGTCAGCAACAGTAAGTATGAGAACAACAAACAGATTTATTTTTAACATATGGTTACATAAATTTTAAAAGGAACCCTGGCTACCAGAAGGTCATTTTCCTAAACGATCAGTGTTTTTACCAGCTACATAAGAACCATAATAAAATCTCTCAAAATATCTTAGTTTGTATAAAATCTGAAAAAATATTTTCACCTGTAGGCCGCCATTGTTGTTTACGCTGCAATAACGTCTGGGTAGTGACGTCATATGGTTGCACCGGGCTGGATCTCATACAGGATCATATAAGTCCTGGAGCGGACTAGTCACCAAAGGTCTCCTTCAAAACACCCAAACACAACCTTTTATCAGCCGTGTCGTAAACCGAAATCAGAGGCTTTATAATGACCCACACCTGTCAGCTCTTTCATCAGCATGGGCCGGCTAAATGCAGCAAATGCTTCTGGGGAGAAGTGGCCAGAACATAGCCGCGGGTCCATGGGAAGTTGTTTACACCCACAAGCGATTTCCCACAACTTCCTTCTTTTCTTGTCTTTTGAGAAGCTGTGCAGACTAACATCAGTCTCCTTGTTTCCTTTGGACTGAAAAGTGCACCCAAAAGCAGCCACATGTGGCATTATTATGTTTTTTTCCCTCCTCAAACCTGGTGACTTACGGCGACTAGTAGTGAGTAAACGGCCAAATCCAGATGCTCGGCACCAAGCAACCAATCTACATCATCAACCCAGAATGCATTGTGGCAGTAAAACAATGGCTGCGCCCGAAGGATAGAAACTGTGTTTTAAACTGTATTTTTTTTAAAGAAAACCCAATTTTTTATGTCTTTTAACAACAAATTTTAGTTTGAGACAAACATTTAAGCAGATTCATGCCTATTAGTCCTTACAGTCGGGGTTCCCTTTAACAATTGACTGCGGCTCTCTTGCCCCCCCATAAACATTTTTCTAGATCCGCCCTTGCCAGGAACTAAAGTTAGACCCTGGGCCTCACCTCTCATCAGGAGTGTCCACGTGGAAAGTCCTCTCGATGACGGTGGTCCACTGTAGACAGCGGATGATGAAGGTGTTGGGTTTGGGCCTCTCCGTCTTCATCAGCTGACATTCTGGGGGTGGGGTCACACAGAGAAGGAGGAGTTACACAGATGATCGTATATGAAATCTGATGGAGGCGTCTGTGTGTGTGTGCTTATGTGTGTTTCTCACTTGCTACAGAGAAGTTGTTGAGCGGCATCCGGTCCAGTCTCAGGACGCCAAACAGGAACATCGGCTACTTCCTCGGCAGACAGAAGTCATCCTTCATTGCGCCAGCGGTCAAGAACTACATGAGTGGACTTTCTCCTTTGTTGTCTAAATTCTGTCCACAAGTTGAATTGTAAATGTCGACTAAATGACGAGGTGGTAACTGACATATATCTTACCTGTCGCACGCTCCGCCTGTCACCGTTCTACGTTTTTGAAGCCAAAAAACCCCGTTTCTCTAGCCGCCATTGTGCAGCCAGAGTCTGCGCAGTAGAGAATTTCCGGTGGAGCCAAGTAAAAAAGAGAAATAAAAGTATTTATTTCTTCTTCTTCAGAAGGTTTAGTCTCCTTTTGGCTCTTTCCTGAAGTTTCTTATATCCCCGATAAAAACTACTCATGAAAGGCAGCTGTCAACTATCGTAAAAAGAAACTTATATCGCGGTTTTTAACGTCCAATAACTAATGAGAAACTAACTTCTCAGAAAAAAAAACACCTGAACACCATGCAGCCAAATGACATCATCATACCACCTTAGTGTAAGGATGAGAGAAACGTTTCTACGAGGTATCGTTATTTTTTTAAGTTTTCCCGGCTCATATCTGGAATACATGGGGAGGCGGGGCTTATGACCTATACTGCAGCCAGACACCAGGGGGCGGGGCTTATGACCTATACTGCAGCCAGACACCAGGGGGCGGGGCATCTGCTGGAGGCTTCAGTTTGAGCCGAACGTCGTTACGTCCACTCATTATACAGTCTATGTGCTCCACAGCTTTATCAGCTCTGATTATCAGCAGTTTCTCAAGTCTGGGATCAAAAACCTGCATCAACACATATAATATAAATCTAAATTTCTTGCAAGAAGATCAGATTTCATTTGAACCTTGAATCCTTGTTTGGATTCAGTTCAGTTTGATCAAATCCAGTGTTGGGCCTAGGGCTGAACAGCTGAACTATTAGGCGCCCGTCAGTCACGTGATCTGAGCTGCGGCTCTGATTGGATAAGCTCGTGATCCTAATATCTTCCGAACGGCCGAGTTAGAAAAAAATTCACCCCCCTCACAGTGTGTACCGTAAGCGAAATTAGCGATCCAGACGGGAGACAGAGTTTGTACCAGGCTTTAAATACGATAATTTCAGCTCTGAAAACAGCCTTTTCCCCATCCACTTGTACAGGACTTCTGGTGCTTCTGGAGTGACTTCTGGTCACTGGAGGAACAGCAGCTTTTTAGCACTTCCGTGTTGTCTCATTTTTTCAGACCGGAGGTTGCCGCTTGGATAAAACCTAGAAATATTCAAAACGTCACAAAAAATGGTCCAAATGTGGCAAAAAAAAGTGAAAAGTGACTTAATTTTGGAGGAAAAAAAGTGATGAAAAACAATGACAAATTACCAAAGTCACCAAAAAAGGCAAGAAAAAATAAAAAAATTATGTAAAAAAAACAAAAAATAAAAAAATGAAAACTCTTTTAACAACTTTTAATCCTCAATATGTGTAGTATACACACGAGAAAATTGAAGGTGACCGGATAAAATCCCTAGGACAAGTTCGTTCAAGTACGTAGCCTAGATTTGGCTAAAGTGGGATTTTTATGCGTCATTTCCGAACTTCCTGTTCAGAATTCGGCATGCCCATAAGAGACTTTTTTGTAGGTCTGGCCAAGGTCTAATGAACATACCAAAGTCTACAACTATAGCACAACTTTCCCACAACTTTAGGCGTGATGCCTGAGTAACGGTTACACATTCACGGGGGTGTGCCATAGGAGAGTTACGTTTTTCTCAAAGAACATACCTGAAATTTTAGTGAACTGACTACCAAAGAAACAATAATAATCTTAGGGTTACAAGAGGGTCCTTGCTGACACCGGTCTGCTCGGTCCCTAATAAATGATTACAGGCGGCAAAAATATTGATTAGCCTAGCAGAGAGCACTTCCTGTATAGATCAGGCTCTCCTGGCATCAAATCTCCATGTATCGAGATGGGTTCACTTTAGTCTTGCAGCTAGAAGCCTGTTGAAAACAAACACTTGCAGCTTTGTCGGATTGACATTGAGGAGGAAATGCTCTAAGACTGTCTTCGACGACTATAACTACTCTTGCCTGTGCTGTCTGTCTGTTTGTTGCCTGAAATGTCCTCTTTAAAGTGGTGAACCTTATTAAACTACTTTGTTGTGAAAACTATACAAACTTGAGACCTAAGGAGACCACCTTTCCTCTCACTTATAAGTCCCATGCCCGCAGTCCTACACTGCATTACTGGGCAAACAGGTAGGATGTCCCAGTATCAGAGTGATTCTTTCACTAAT
Organism: Thalassoma bifasciatum; assembly: GCA_008086565.1. Lineage (NCBI taxonomy): Eukaryota > Metazoa > Chordata > Actinopteri > Labriformes > Labridae > Thalassoma > Thalassoma bifasciatum. The sequence goes on along the minus strand of RPOG01003093.1, from coordinate 38,654 downwards.
TACGTTTTGTTGGTGAAGAAAACTGTGAAACAAACTTAGAGACTGAAATGAGAAGGATATAAACTTTCTAACGCCGTGCAGCACTCCAATGTTTGACAAAAGTGTTATTGTTTATACTTTGATGACGCCAGAGGAATGGCAAATGACTCTAAAGTCAAAGCCCAGAGGACGCCGAGGGAGCATTTCACCACTTTTAACTCTTTTATTTTGTTTTTCTGTTGCAGAATAAAACATATATCAGATCATCTGCATCATAAAAAGAGATCTCAAAGTCTCCTCTGTGTTTGAGGCTTTGTGATTCCACATTTAGTCGCTATTCTTAGCTGTGTTTAAACAAACGCACTGAAACACAAACCTAAAGATGAGACACACTGTTCAAACACAGCTTCTTCTCATTCAGCAGCCATGAAAGCGTCGGCTTCCTGCTGCGCTGACTCATCAATTTGTGACAGACTCGAAAAAAAAACAAATATTTGGACGACATGAACGCGTCCCCGGCGAGGCGTTGACGTCTTAAAACGTCACATTGGCGCCACGTCCGAGCGGAGACGGAGACGGAGGGGCCGAAGTGTGTATCAGGGATCATCTCAGCGTCAAATCAAACTCTGAAGACTTTCTCCTCACACGCTCGATGACTCACTCTGTTTCTGACAACAGCAGTGATAGGAGGATGACAGAGGCAGAAACAGGAAGAAGAGCGAGTCAGACGGTCCCGTTAAAGGCCGGTGAACAACGAGAGGAGGAGAGTCAACAACTTTCAGGAACATGGGGAATCATCTGAGCCCTGAGTAAACGCACTCTCAGGACTCTGCTCCTCAACGTCTTTGCTCAGGCGTCATTTTCTAAATAAAACGACGCTAAAAAAAGCTTGAAGAGCAGATCAAAAAGACAATATTTCTGCACACAGGGAACAAAATGTGCAGCAGGAGACTGAAAAGCCAAACAAGGGAACGTTACACTAACAGAGCTGCACATTTAAGACTTTAACCATGATGATGATGACACAGATCACAGCTCTTGACTTCACTGTTTTAAACGGGTTTTGGTTTTTTAACCTTTTTATGCCTCGTTTGTTGGTGATAGACACCAAACTGGTTACGTTTACAGCCACGTTTTTCCTTTTTCCTTTGCAGTATGTGTTCTGGCTGCATTGTTTATGTCGAATAAACTGTTAGCAGCCCGTAGCTAACTGGTGCTAGGCCCGATGTTCCCTACGAGCAGCGTTCCAGTTTTTCTGTGTCTTTTTTAGTTGGTACTTCTTATATGTAGGGGTGTCTTGATACAACTTTTTCACTACCGATACATTTTATTACTTATTTTATGGTAAGAAGTGTTAGGAGAGGCTTGGTCTAGTGAATTTACTGAAACAGGGAACAATAGTCAGCAACAGTAAGTATGAGAACAACAAACAGATTTATTTTTAACAAAATTTCTTATTTTCTTATGTTCTTATTTTTTCAAAATATCTTAGTTTGTATAAAATTTGAAAAAATATTTTCACCTGTAGGCCGTCATTGTTGTTTACGTCGCAATAACGTCTGGGTAGTGACGTCATATGGTTGCACCGGGCTCCATCTCATACAGGATCATATAAGTCCTGGAGCGGACTTCAGTGGTTTCCAGAGGAAGTTTTGTGGGTTTGTGTTGGAAAATGGTCAGAGTTCCTACTCTTTCTCTAATATTATTTTCCGTGTGTGATGTTCTTTTCTATACTTGTAATTTGCATTTTGTAATAATTTCTGTTCATTATTCTGAAATTTTATGTGCAGTCTACGGCTGTAATTCATCCATGAAATCCATGATGTAATTTCAATTCAATTCACAATTTCCTTCAAATCAAGTTTCAGTGAAGTTTTCACTATGTACAGAAACATAAAAAAAAAAACTTGCATCATATCATCACACCATCAAAAGCTTTTGAGGTGAGGTGAGAATTGTTTCAACTAAAAGGTCAATATTTTAAGAGAGAAATAAAGACACAATTCTGAGAAAAAGAGTCCAAATTTTGAGATAGAAATACCAAGTCTTAAGAAATCAATTTAACATTATGTGAAAAAAGTCCTAATTTTCGCATTAAAAGTCAAAAATTTTCAGATAAAGGCAAAAGCCCAAGATAAAAAGTCTAATTTTTGAGATAAAACATCAACATACGATTTCGATCAAAAACCGATATATCGTTCAGCCCTAGTGTGGCCCGTCCACTTTTACTCAGGCCCCACTGCAGGTTCGTTTCTGGCTAAACCACTGGTCCAAAGTGTCCTGAACCTGCAGTGAACTCTGAGTTTTGGTCGTCTCAGCACACACACACACACACACACGGAGCTGAAGTGGCGGCTAGGACTGAATTAAAGGAGCACACAGAGGTGCGATAAACAATTGAGGGACTTGTGGGGGCCGGAGAGGAAGGAACCCGAGTGTTAGGTCATCCTCTGTATGCTCATAGTGCCACAGAGAAACTTCCCCCTGACTGCCAGCCAACAGCTCTGAGCTCAGACCAGACAAACACACCTCCAACATACACACACACAAACACACACACACACTTAAATCACTGTGAGAAAAAACACACCAGCCAAGTGCGGCTCAGACTGGGCTACAGCCCTGCAAAGCCTGCCTTCTCTGCTCGCCGTCTGGCAGGTAAACAACCATTGTTTGGAGGTGCTGTTCTTCAAACTGGCAGACGGGCTCCGACGCAGAGCTGCAGAAACACACACACACACACACACACTCTTCTCTGACGGAGGTTTGAACTCTCAACAACCACCAGAATGTGTTTTAACTGAGCCAGAGTGCAGCTGAAGACGCCTGATCTGCTGTTCTTAAAGTAAGGACACGACCAGGACGAAAAAACTGTTCATCTTCTCTTCTTGGTTCTTTGGCCCCTTCCACGCAGGGGGTAGACTACGTAAATTACCCATCATTCCCTGGGTCAGGTGGATGTTGACACTCAGGTCTGAATCCATTCAAACCAAAATTTAAGCCTGGTTTATACTTTGGCCTCAGACAAGGTCGTCCCCTTTCTTTTCTCTTACATTGTTCCCAACACCATCACCCTGACGTTGCTACGACAGCAAGAATGATTCTATATTCGCAGCATATCTCATTTACCTGCAGGAAGTCAGGTGTACGGCTCTGAAGTTTCTCTCACGTGATGCTGCAGATGCTCGCAGGGCTGTTTTCTACTGTCTATGTTTTGTGTACGTAGCTACAACTGTTAGCCATGCTGGTAGTGAGCATGCGCTGCAGCTGACGCTGAGCCACGGAGGACAGGAAGAGTTTAGATGCTGTTTGTAAACAGAGAAACGAAACCTATCGAAAATTTCTGCACACTTCACCTTTAAACGATGGCAGGGGTGTCAGAGGGCTGTGTCAAAACGACATAAAAGAAGCCAAAAAGTAACGAAGGTGGCGGCCATGTTCTCTGTGATTTCTATTGTGCTTTCCAGTGTGATCTGCCCTAGGTCATCGCTTACGTTGTCCCCTTGCTCCACCTACATCTTACTAACGCCTCCCTTACATGGTTCCCATCATCCCCTCTGATGTCAACAGCTTTTTCCTCTTTGTCATCACCTACATCATCCCATGTGTCATTCCCTGCATCATACCCTACATTATCCTACATCTTTCCTGTTGTCATGGTTCCCTATCATTTCCTATGTTTTTTCCTATGTCATTTCCAACATCAAACCCACGTCGTCCTACATCAATCCCTACAACATCATGCATCATTTCCTTTGTCGTTTACTTTGTCATTTCTTACGTCAATCCTTAGATCATCCTATGTTGTTTCCTGTCATTTCCTACATCAGTCCCTACATCATCCTAGGTTGTTTCCTATGTCGTTTCCTATGTCATCCCACGTCGTTTATGTCGTTTCCTATGTTGTTTCTCATGTCATTCGTGCATTAGTCTTTACATCGTCCTATGTCATTTCCTATGTTGTTTCCTTTGCCATTTCTTATGTCATTTCCTACATCAATCCCAACATCGTCCTGTGTTGTTTCCTATGTCGTTACCTATGTCAATTTCTACATCAATACTTACGTCATCCTACATCAATCTCTTTGTCGTCATGCGTTGTTTCCTACATCAATCCCCACATCATCCTATGTTGTTTCCTGTGTCATTTCTTTCATCAATACCTATGTCATCCTATATCAATCCGTTTTTGTACACATTTCCTTTGTCGTTTACTGTCGTTTCCTATGTAATTTCCTACCTCATCCTACGTCGTTTATGTTGTTTCCTGTTGTTTCCTACGTTCTTTGTCATGTCATTTGTGCATCAGTCTTTACATCGTTGAGTGTCATTTACTATGTCATATCCTATGTCGTTTCCTACGTCATCCTACGTCGCTTATGTTGTTTCCTATGTTGTGTCTCATGTCATTCGTGCTTTAGTCTTTACATCAAGTGTCATTTCCTAAATCAATCCCCACATCGTCCTGTGTTGTTTCCTATGTCATTTCCTACATCTATCCTTAGATCATCCTATGTTGTTTCCTGTCATTTCCTACATCAGTCCCTACATTATCCTAGGTTTTTTCCTATGTCGTTTCCTACGTCATCCTACGTCGTTTATGTAGTTTCCTATGTTGTTTCTCATGTCATTTGTGCATTAGTCTTTACATCGTCCTGTGTTATTTCCTATGTTGTTTCCTTTGCCGTTTCTTATGTCATTTCTTACATCAATCCCCACATCCTCCTGTGTTGTTTCCTATGTCGTCTACAATGTCGTTACCTATGTCTATTTCTCCATCAATTCTTATGTCATCCTACATCAATCTCTTTGTCATCATGCGTTGTTTCCTACATCAATCCCCACATCATCCTATGTTGTTTCCTGTGTAATTTCTTTCATCAATACCTACGTCGTCCTACATCAATCCCTGTTTTTGTACACATTTCCTTTGTCGTCTACTGTCTTTTCCTATGTCATTTCCTAGGTCGTTTATGTTGTTTCCTACGTTCTTTCTCATGTCATTTGTGCATCAGTCTTTACATCGTCGAGTGTCTTTTACTGTCATATCCTGTGTCGTTTCCTATGTCGTTTACTGTCGTTCCCTATGTCATTTTCTGTCATTTCCTACGTCATACTACATCGTTTATATTGTTTCCTATGTTGTTTCTCATGTCATTCGTGCATTAGTCTTTACATCCAGTGTCATTTCCTAAATCAATCCCCACATTGTCCTGTGTTGTTTCCTATGTCCTATGTTGTTTATGTTGTTTCCTATGTTGTATACAATGTCGTTACCTATGTCAATTTCTACATCAATACTTACGTCATCCTACATCAATCCCTTTGTCGTCATGCGTCATTTCCTATGTTATTTCCTACGTTGATGTAGAGCATAGTATACCATAACAAATGCCTTGCATGTTCAAGCATACCTTGCGATTAAAGTTGATTCTGATTCTGATTAATTGTTACACCCCTAATTCCCAGTGACATCAATACCTTTGTCGTCATGCGTCGTTTCCTATGTCATTTCATATGTCGTTTCCTACATCGATCCCCACATCATCCCATGTTGTTTCCTGTGTCATTTCCTTCATCAATACCTACATCATCCTACATCAATCCCTATGTTTTCGTACACATTTCCTTTGTCGTTTTCTATGTTGTTCTTACTTCAATTCCTACAGCAATCCCTACTTCTACCTATGTTGTGTCCTGTGTCGTTTCCCTAATGTGGTAGAGGAGGACAGTGTATGGAGAAGGAAAGGGGGCGAGAGTGGGGAGTGTCACGCAGGAAACAGGCCACAAGCTCTGACAATGTCCCCTCCATGATACTACACCTTGCTAATTCGGCTCTTTTGCTGTAAGTTAGTGCATCTCTTTACTGATGCAAGAGCCCGTTGTGCACCTCCTCAAAAATAAAACCACGCATTGAAACAACACGGTGAGCAAGCCCCGTGATTGGTGCACTGAGCAGCTAACACGCATCAGCTTCATTATAAAATCATATTCTCAAAAGAAACAAAACCACACTGCCCTCATGTGTTTGGGGGGAGTAGTATGGTCACCGCTATGGCGTTTTAATGCTGTACTACCCCGATGTAAACAAGCACAGACGACGAATAACATCCGATAGCAAAATACGCCATTATTCATGCCCAGACTTTGTGGTTCCAAGTTTCATAAAACACACTGACGAGGAAATTTGTTGCATCAAAAGACCAAACTTAGAAGACGAAAGTTGCACGTCGTCTGTAACGAAGTATCAGACGCATTTGAAGTTTGAACCTCACCTCTTTTCTGCACCCAGCCTTCCTTGACGACGTTCTGGTCGCTCATGGTGGCTTCTCCTGGTCACCAGTCCTCCCAGTTCTCCCAGTGTGCTGACGGTGAAGGGCTGATCAGCTGTGGGGGGGCGGGGAGGGGGGGTTGGCAGCAGGTCAGTTTGTTGGAGCCAGTTTCTGTCTGACCTCCTCCTACCTGCGCCCTACCGCTCTCACCTGACCTCTGAATGTCTCTTTCTTTTTTCCCACAATCACTTTCACTTTCCTCCTCTCGGTCGCCGACTCCACCTCACTTTTTTTCACTCCCCTCCTCGTCTCCTTCTCCTCTTTTAAGTATCTCCTCTTTCTCTCCCTCCCCCCGTCCGTCTGGCTCCCTTGTTTTAGTTTTCCTTCGCTCCGCTTCTCTGGAACTTCTTCTTCTTCTTCTTCTTCTTCTTGTGTGTTCAGGCGCTCCAGCCGTGAGTCAGCCTGGAAGGAAACGTAGGCAGAGAAAGGAGAGAAGAGAAAAAACACACATACAGAGCAGGTCAGTGGATGGTTTCCCTCACACAGCAAACACATCATTGTTCACAGACTCGTTCAGAGCCTTAACACACTTCCTGCCTCCTTACCTCCTTCTCTACTCGCCCTCCTCTCTTACATCTCCTCCTTATTTCCTTCTCTAGTTTCCTGCTGACATTACCGACCCTTTTTTTTCCCTTCTTATCAATCAGTCACTCTCACTCCGATGATTTTGGAGATTTTCTGTAGCCTGGTTTTTCTGTAGCTTCCTGTCCTGAGCACTTTACTGTTACCAGTTCACCTAGAAACTCAGGGAGTGACCACGTGTTTGGATCAGAAGTTAAATTCATCCCTACCATAGACTGTATAATGAGTGGACGTAACGACGTTCGGCTCAAACTGAAGCCTCCAGCAGACGCCCCGCCCCCTGGTGTCTGGCTGCAGTATAGGTCATAAGCCCCGCCCCCTGGTGTCTGGCTGCAGTATAGGTCATAAGCCCCGCCTCCCCATGTATTCCAGATATGAGCCGGGAAAACTTTAAAAAATTACGATACCTGGTAGAAACGTTTCTCTCATCTTTACTCTAAGGTGGTATGATGATGTCATTTGGTTGCATGGTGTTCAGGTGTTTTTTTTTCTGAGAAGTTAGTTTCTCATTAGTTATTGGACGTTAAAAACCGTGATATAAGTTTCGTTTTACGACAGTTGACAGCTGCCGTTCGTGAGTAGTTTTTACCGGGGATATAAGAAACTTCAGGAAAGAGCCAAAAGGAGACTAAACCTTCTGAAGAAGAAGAAATAAATATTTTTATTTCTCTTTTTTACTTGGCTCCACCGGAAATTCTCTACTGCGCAGACTCTGGCTGCACAATGGCGGCTAGAGAAACGGGGTTTTTTTGGCCCACGGTAGAGATTTGTGCTCTGCCGTCATACCGTGACGTCACGACGTTAGGGTAACTTGAAGTTGCGACGTCGTGACATCATCATATTTACCTCTGTGTGGAAATGGCTCCAAGCACAGTGACAGCGGAGGAGGAGGAACTGGTAAAAAAAAACGGTGCTACTTCCGTGATTTGGACGTGATTCGGGTTCAAAAAGTCGGATGTGGAGCAGAAAAATGTCGTCTGTAAGTTCTGTGGTAACTCTCGCACAATTTTGGAACCTTGTCACTAGAGCTGAATGATTTTAGAAAAAGATCTAATTGTGATTTTTCTGGCAGATATTGAGATTCCAATTCAATTCATGATTTTCTTCAAATCAAGGTTCAGTGAAGTTTTCACAATGTACAGAAACATTTACAAACTCGACAAAAAATTGTATGAAAAGCTTTTACTCCAATGTAAAGATGAAAACTGAAGGTAAGAAATGTTTCTAGCTTTTATATGTTAGGTCAATATTTTAAGATAAAAAGTGAAAATTTTGAGAAGTTAAGACAACATTATGAGAAAAACAGTAAAAATTTTGAGATAAAAGTAAAAATTTTGAGAAATCAATTTAACATTATGTGGAAAAAAAGTCAAAACTTTCGCATTTAAGGTCATAATTTTGCTGCTGCTATTACATTAAATATCTAATAAATCTAATAAATCGATAAATCAATTCATGTTCCTATGACCCAACTACATCGAAGTTGGCCTTTCAGACGACATGAATCGATCACGAATATCTTTGGATACCAGCAATTAACTTATTTTAGCATTTAAAATAACATTTTGATTGAACAGCTTGCACATACTGGCAGATCAACTTTTACAAAAACGTAAAAAATATTTAGGAAATCAGATATTTACTGATAATGTAGAGCAGCAGTGCAAAACAACTTGTGCTGGGTGGTGGTGTAATAAATTTATTACGCAAAACATAATATATTTAGCAGGTCGCTCATAAGCAAAGCGAGTGAGAGGAGTATCAATCGATCCCGATACCAACATCGATATTATTTTGGATTGATTCATCAGCGTATTTTTAAAGTCTACAGACTCCACTGACGTAAGCAGCTGAAGAACTTTCAAGTTTATTTCATCATTTATAATATTTGAAATATGAAATTTGTAGCAAAGAGGGATCAGGGAAATAAACAGATTTGGTTTTGTTGTTGTCACTGTAGAATCAAGGATAAACAGTTTCCATTTCCAAAGATTAATCAGGAAGAATTCTTCAGTTTTCCATCCCTAAATAGAGGTTTAGATTTTCTCTTTTCCTGCTCAGTGAAAGAGAAACTGACAGGAGCCTGAGATGAAGACAGGTTTATATTTGCTGTCAGTCTTCACCAGCTTTACTGGAAGGTGGAGGTGGGGTGGACGCACCGTTCCTGCATTTAATGGTGCCGCAGTGGTGTCATTTTTCTCAGATTGTGTAAAATAAACTAACAGATGTCTGCACAAACAGGCTGCAGTAACCGGAAACAGACCAAACCCAGATATCACATCTCACCCTGCATTTCTCACCTCGTACTTCGGAGGAAATTCACTGAAAATTCATCTCTTACAGTATCATACAACTATAAAATAAATAAAGCTTCAACTTTTAAGTGTTTCTCAGTCTTTGAGGTTGCCTGGAATACATTAATTATTATTCTTTTTAAATACAAACAACACACTGAACAACTGTAATTTACGTTTTACTGTATAGTTAGAATTTTATTATTATTTATTTTTTTTTTTTAATGATAAAGTGTGTCCTTTTTGGTTATGATAATATGTACATTAGACAGACACTTCGTTATTCTTGAGGGGGCAATTTGTTTATTTAGGATCTTGCATACCGGCAAAAATTATTACTTTATTTGCTCTGCATGTTAATACAATTTTGAATGAATCTCTAGTTTCTTCAGTTTCCAGTACAAATGGTTACAACTGGCTGTTTGAAAATAATTTTAAAAAATTGATTCAAGGTTTTTTTTCGCCATTTGAATCATCAGAATCAGAATCCTTTTATCGTCATTGCAGTGTACAACAAAATTGAGCAGCATCTGTGAATCACTCGATAGTAAAATATGGAAATATATTTAAAAACATTGGAAAAAAATAACTATTAAAAAAAATAACATATGTATAGAACCAATAGTCCAGTCACAGGAATTCTTATGCAGCCTCTCAGAGCCAATATAATACATTAAAAACACAGGATATTGCACATGACTGTGAGGTAGAGCTGCATTGTTTAAACACATGTATACTTACTGTTGTAAATTGTGATAATAACTGAAATCAGACAGTATGAAAAAATATATTGTGATCATATTTTTTGCCCCAGTTCAAATTAATTTTCTGATGGCAGAAATTTCAGCCCTTAGTATTGTTTGGTTGATAGTGTAAGTGGCTCTAAATATGAATAGTGGTAAATAAATACGTTTGTTTTGCCTGTATTATAACATTTGCATCCATGAGAGTGATTATTAATCCAATATTTTGAAGAAAAATTAAGAAACCACTGCAAATTTTCAGAAATGAGCGTCTCTACATATGTGACAGTCATTCCATTGCAGTGTCTGTTGAATTCCAACACAAGCTCACCTGTTTTTACCTGTTTCTACCTAATAAGGTATTGATGAGGTGATCACCTGAAACGAATCTTATTAAACTAGTAAATGTATAAAAACCATTGCTGTGGTCATCATTCTCCTTAAAAACGAATGGAGTACATGCCAAGACACATGAGAGATGTTACTGCAAATCAGGGTTATTCTACCAAATATTGATGTATGAATACTTCATGCGATAAAACATTGGTAATGTGTTATTTAAAACTGAATATGAACTTTTATTTTTGCATTATTTGAAGTCTGAAATCAGTGGGATTTTTTTGGTGCTTTGACCATTTTTCATTTTCTGCAAATAAATGCTCTAGATGACAATATTTGGAATTTAGGGGTAATGTTGTCAGTAGTTTATATAATAAAATAAAAATGTTCGTTATACTCAAACAAAAACCTATAAATAGCAAAATCAGAGAAACTGAAAAATTTGCAGTGGTCTCTAATTTTTTTCCAGAGATATGTAATACTTTACAACAAGTATCATCAAATTATCATTATTATGAACAGTTGTATTCCAGAGAATATGTAAAACGTTCGTACAGGGAGAAGAAGTGGGATTTGATAAGTTTTGACTTCTTCTCGCTCCTTTTTGAACATGCCATTGTTTGATTTTATTGTTTCACCTTTTTCTCCTTTATAATGTTCAAAATAACACATTTTGAGAAAACTTTCATTACACTATATAACTTAAAGAATCAGAGAAACTGAAAAGTTTGTTGTGCTCTCTTAATTTTTTCCAGAGCTGTACATTGTGATCATTTTTTATCATAAAAAAAAGACCCAGTGGTGGTACTCAGCACCAGGAAGACGTGGTGATTTCAACTTTTCATCTAAAAATTCTGGTTTCTTATCTCAAAATTTTACCTTTTTAATTCATTGTTTTGGCTTTTTGTCTCAAATTTTGATATCTTGTCTCCAATTTTTCACTTTTTAACATAAAAATTTTGACTTTCGCCCTCATGATTTCAACTTTTCATCTAAAAATTCTGGTTTCTTATCTCAAAATTTTACCTTTTTAATTCATTGTTTTGGCTTTTTGTCTCAAATCTTGATATCTTGTCTCCAATTTTTCACTTTTTATCTAAAAATTTTGACTTTCGCCCTCATGATTTCAACTTTTCATCTCAAAGTTCTGATATTCTATCTAAAAAAATGTTATATTCTACCTCAAATTTTGTTCCTTGTCTCAAATTTTCAACTTTCTCACCTGAAATTTTGACTTATTGTCCTCTTGATTTCAGCTTTTTATGTAAAAAAATCTGATATTCCATCTCAAATTTTGACGTTTTATCTCAACATTTACAGACTATAGAACCAACTGTCCAGTCACATAAGAATTCTTATGCAGCCTCTCAGAGCCAATGACTTATAAAAAGGCAAGATATAAAAATAATAAAAAAAAGTTTAAGTAATGATGCATGGAAGTAATTTAAGTAGAGAACATATAACACAGGATATTGCACATGACTGTGAGGTAGAGCTGCATTGTTTAAACACATGTATATTTACTGCTGTAAATTGTGCTTTTTATGTAATAAATCTGATATTCCATCTCACATTTTGACATTTTATCTCAAAATTTACAGACTATAGGGGCAAAAAAAGCAAAATTTTCATTCTTTTTTTAACCGGCAGAAATGGACTTGAAGGTTTAGTACCAGCAAGAATTTAACTCTACTTTCAGCCCCAACTCAAATTAATTTTCTAATGGCAGAAATTTCAGCCCTTATTACTGTTTGGTTGATACAGTGAGTGGTGAATAAATGTAAATAGTGGTGATTAAATGCACTTGTCTCGCCTATATTATTACTTCTACGTTCATGAGAATGGTTTTTAATCCAGTATTTGAAGCCTAGAGTGTGTAAAATGAAGAATAAGCTGTGGTTTGAATCCAAGAGCATCAGGAAACAAACGCCTCCAATGACAACAAAAACAATGGCTGACGGAGCAGACGCTGTATATTTCAGGAGCCGGGTCACAGCCGCGGCCTCGGAGCCACAAACACCCCCGAAAAACCCCGGTAATCATCCATTCACCCGCATGTTTGAGCCCCGAAACAAACAAATACTCAAACAAACAAACACTGAAACAACAGCTTTTGTTTCAAGGGCGTGTGGAGTCATTATGTGTTACATAACAACATCCGCTGCTGCTCCATTATTTCACTCCCGCGGTTCAGGCGGGAATTAACACCACAACACGGCGCCGTCACGCGCGCATTCACGAGCAAGAACCGGCTCCGAGAGCGGGTCGGGTCGGTCTGTGTGAGCCGGGTTCGGCCTGTGATGGTCGGCTGGAGGATGAGGACTAGCCGCGGATGCTAGCGGGAGGGAGGGGGAGGTGGTGGAGGGGGGGGTGATGCTACTGCTAACGTTAGCCGGTGTGCTAACACAGCAGACAGGCTAACTGACAGCTAACGGAGCCGTTTAACGTGACGTTTTTTATAATCTTTACGATGAATCAACTTCGTCGTTTAACGTCGTTTCATTTCGTATTAACGGTCAGAGACGCCAGGTTGTGTTTAAGAATATACGCGGGCAGTTCGTGGACGAGTCGGATCTTCGAATCGACTCACTGAGGGAGGCCAAGGGTGAATTCCAATTCCTGTCTTAACCCTCAATCTCAAAAATGCGCACTCCCGCGAAGTGTAAGTGCTGTATCTCCCTTAATACTGAGATTCTCCGACTTGGGATTAAGGCACATCCAGAATGCATTGCGTATTTTCGGTAAATAAACATGGCGTCCAAAGCGGCAGAGAAGGCGAGCTATAAATATAAGTATTTTCTTTGTTAATGGAGACAAATATTACGAAAAACATTGTATTATCTTAGTTTAGACCCATTTCATGGATTATTTTACCATCTTTTGTCAATAGCGTCGGTGCGGACAAGCCATGTTGCCATCGTTTAAGTTAGTTAACGTTACAAAATGATCATTTTTCTCTGTGGTAATGTAATTGTTTATCAAGATAACAGCCTATATTACATGCTTGTGCCGATAATGGTATAAGATGACCGGGCTAATTTCATCTCCTGTAGCCGCAGAGTTATGTAACGATAGTTAAAGCTGGTGTTTACCTTTCAATAAACTATGGTATGCTGTGACAGCTGAATATGTCCGTGGTTGTGTTATTTATACAGATTATTTTTTTTGATAACGCTAACCGAAGGAATAACTGACAGACAGTCCACAACAATTTCATTTGCATTTAAGGGGTGTCCCATTTCTAAGTCACAAAATAGCCTTAACACTTGGTTTAGAGGGCTACTAAGATCGAGGGTTAAGAAAGGAATTGAAATTCACCCCAACTTTACAGTACAGACTAGGGGGTGAATGAATCGATCTCATTGCAAATAAATAAAATAAAATTGACTGAATGGATACTGTCGCAACCTGATCCATTCTGCTCGTGTACAGAACGCATCTGCATCCACTCTTCAGCTTAACAACCCATTTTACGGCAGCAACACATCAAGCAACTGGACTTTTTCCTGCTATGCATCATTATTCTCTGTTTATTTATGCCTTGGTGTGTTCACTGTCTTTCAATAGAAGTATGTGTCTTTGATTTAATTGAAAATAAATAACTTAATAAAGAAAGAAATAGTGAATAAATAAATACAGATAAATAATGTGGGGTGATGATAATACTCCCAGTGGGGATTTGGAGGATAAATAATCTAAGGACACTATGTTCTGTTTGTTTGTTCTAAGGCATTAAACTCACAGAAACTGAGGGGATTCTCCAAAACTTGAGTTACATGTGACTTTTGAACAGAAATTCAACAACGCCTACCTTCTTGAACACAAGTTCTGGAATAATAAACCATAATTTACCCTTTTCCTATATTTATCTTTTATGTATATATGGCAACAGTTGAGGAGGCTTCAAAAGTGTTGGTTTCTTGGTTGTAGGGGAAGTTAATTCAGTTGTAGAGCATGAGGTAATGTTATGAAGCTACTAGAATTTACCCATTGTTTATATATTTAGTCCCGTTTACATGACAGCAGCATTAAACGCAAAAAACACATTGAAAAAAATCCGTTCACACGGAAATGCCGGGGGACTTCAACCACTGTAGTACGCATGTCAAGCCTGTAGACGGCGATATAACTGTAGGAGTCAAAGGATTAGAGGTTAAAGAAGAGGTGAGCTGATCATCTGGAGTTTATACTAAAAACTTTTTCTCTGATTGCAGAAAAAGTGCAATAAATGCATTTTTTTAGAAGGCAGTCGGTAGATTCAGCAGCACAAGAAACGTCAGCTTTCACTCTACTCTGGAGGGCGTTTTCAAAAGATAGGCTGAAACGCAATACCACTTTTGCGTTTTACCTTAAAACAGTTCTCGTGTAAACGGCCCCTCAGACAAATGTAAACATACCCGATTTAGCCAAATTCTCATCAGCACTCGTGAAGCTTCCACTGCTGTTGACATGAAAAAAAGTGGTGTTTCTCAATTTGTAAGAACGAACAATGAATTTACGCTCGTATGGGTCGGACCAAAACTCTTACCCCCAATCAACAAAGAAACAACCAAAACTTTTATATTTTACATCCCTCATCCTATGTGTTTTCACACAAACACACTATTTGCTCATTTTAGTCATTTTTAACTCTTTTGGACAATTTTTTTATCCTACTTTCTGACTTTTTTTTTTTAGTTGTATCCCACTTTCTTGCCATTTTCGGCTATTTTTTACCACTTTTCACAGTTTTTTGTTACTTCTTCCTCCTCATTGTTGCTACCTTCTCACAATTTATCAAGTTTCCTCAGAATTTTCTTGCCAATTTTCATTGCTTTTTGTGCCAGTTTGGTCACTTTTCACTCCTTTTTTCACCACTTTTGGACCATTTTTGCCACTCTTTGAGTATGTCCCAAGCTTTCTCACAATTTCCTTGCCATTTTTGTTGCTTCTTGACCATTTTTAGTCATCATAAATTTGCTTCTTCATGCTGTTTTTGCCAGTTTTTCACCACTTAGATTGTTTCTCTTACAAAGGTAGTTTTCAAAAATTTTGCCATTTGGTTGAACTGGTTGAGTGACATAAAACATTTACTGCAAAAAAAAAGTTCATCTAGTATTATGATACAGGTAAAAGAAATATTGCACTGCCAGTGATTAGAATATGGCAACAAGCAATATTGGGATTTAATCAAATTTGTGATGAATGGTTCAGGATGCAGGATCCGAGTTAATTGGAGTTAAGAATATTGACGTTTTGTTTTGATTTTTTTTGTTTTTTTCAGAAATCACTAAAAATGATTAGGCCTCAAATAGAGCACTCATTTTTGGTTTTCACTGACAATAATACTGGCTCCCTGTTTCTACTAGAATTGATTTTAAGGTCCTATTTATGGTGTCCAAAGCTTTTATCGTATAGCACCTTCATACTTATCCGAACTTTTGATTCCTTACCAACCACAGAGAGTCCTGAGTTTTTCAGTAAACTGTTTGCCTGATGAAGGTCTTAGCACCGAAACAACATTAGTAAAGCAATATTCTTTGCAAATTTTGACAGTGTGCGGTGTTTACATATGAAATTATCGCTGGATACCTACTTGCCAACGCACCTGTCCTTAAAATAGGTGTGCTAAGTTAGTTCTTTTTGGGATCTAGCTCCTTTTCCCTTGTCATCATGTTTTTGGTTTTGATCTGTATTGTTTGTGTTCTTTGCTCTTACGTACATCTGACAGCTTTTTAATGTCACTGTACCCCCTATCTATTTAAGATTGCCCCACTTTGTTTGCATTTGTTTTAACTGCTTTAAATGTAAAGCACTTTAAGCTGCATTGCATGTATGAAAGGTGCTATATAAATACAGTTCTTGGTAATTTTCGCAGTATCTAATGCAGCTCTTTTAGTATAGAAATGTTGGACATCCCTGCAGGACGACAACACCGGATCTTGTTGCTGAGCAGAGCCAAAAGTCCCGGATCACTGATGTGACGCGAAATTCCCATCACTATTTTTGAAGGGATGGGAGACCGGGGAGGGGGGGGGGTGAAGAGGGGGGTAAAACGGGGAGGTTGGGGAGGTTGGGGAGGGGAGGGGAGGGGAAGGGGGGGGTGTCGTTCATCACAGAGATGGGCCGAGGCCAGACGGACGGTACCGTTATCTGCACGAGCCCTCCCCTTCCTCCTGCAGCAGCATCCCGGCGCCGCATCCCTCCATCCAGCCCCGCGGATGACGAAGCAGCAGCAGCCGCTAACAGCAGCAGCTAGCCCGCGTGCTAACCTCCGCTCCCACCCGCTCCCAAAAACCACGACCTCCACCCCGGCGTCTCCCCTCCCTCACCCCCCTCTCCCTTCCCCCACCTCCGGCACGTTGAAGCACATTATGGTCATAATTTCACCTGGTAGTCGAAGAATGATAGGGATGCCCCCTCCTCCTCCTCCTCCCCCTCCTCTATGGGCACTGGAGCATCCGACGGAGTAACGTCCCTCAGCGGCGAAAACAGGACGAGGACAGCGCTGGATCCATAGCCGCGGATGCCGTGTCCAGTTAGAAAGAGGAGGGTTTTTGTGTCCCGGACGGACAGACAGACACACAGACGGAAGGAAGGAAGGACGGAAGGACAGACAGGCAGACCCGCTCGGCTCCTGCTCCCTCCGCAGCTCCGCCAGGAAACCTCGCTCGGCTCCGAGTCGGCGCGTCACGTTCAGCCAGATCTGACTGGGAGGACTCCTGCTGCATTCAGGGGCGGTGGGAAATATCAGATACACTGTGACTGGGTAGGACGACGACGACCCTTTGGTCCGAGTTGGACCCTTAAATCTCGAGCGACCGTAACAGATACTTGGTTTCGAAGTGTTACTCTCATAATTCCAGTGTAGGACCCAAAATATTCGTGATGAATTCTTAAAATAAGTCAAAAACCAAACTAAACATGCCTTCTCCTAATCCCGGTGACTCTTTTTTTTTTATTCCCCCCCAAAAAAAAGTCAGAATTCTGAGATTAAGGTCAGAATTCTGAGAAAAAAGTCAGAATTCTGATTTTTTTTTTTTTGACTTTAATCTCAGAATTCTGACTTTAAACTCAGAATTCTGACTTTTTTCTCAGAATTCTGACTTTTATTTTTTTAGATTTTTTTTTTGCTCAGTGGCCCTAATCCTCTTCCGTAGAATTCTGACTTTTTTCTCAGAATTCTGAGATTAAAGTCAGAATTCTGAGAAAAAAGTCAGAATTCTGAGATTAAAGTCAGAATTCTGACTTCTTTTTTTTTTTACCTTAAACTCAGAATTCTGACATTAATCTCAGAATTCTGACTTTTTTCTCAGAATTCTGAGTTTCTGACTTTAAACTCAGAATTCTGACTTTTTTCTCAGAATTCTGACTTTTATTTTTTTAGATTTTTTTTTTGCTCAGTGGCCCTAATCCTCTTCCGTAGAATTCTGACTTTTTTCTCAGAATTCTGAGATTAAAGTCAGAATTCTGAGAAAAAAGTCAGAATTCTGAGATTAAAGTCAGAATTCTGACTTCTTTTTTTTTTTACCTTAAACTCAGAATTCTGACATTAATCTCAGAATTCTGAAAAAAAAGGCAGTATTCTGATTTTTTTTTTTTTTTACTTTAATCTCAGAATTCTGACTTTAAACTCAGAATTCTGACTTTTTTCTCAGAATTCTGACTTTTTTTTTTTTCAGATTTTTTTTTTCTCAGTGGCCCTAATCCTCTTCTGTAGAATTCTGACTTTTTTCTCGGAATTCTGAGATTAAAGTCAGAATTCTGACTTTTTTTTTTTTACTTTAATCTCAGAATTCTGACTTTTTTCTCAGAATTCTGACTTTTTTTCTCAGAATTCTTAATTTTTTTTTTTTTTTAGATTTTTTTTTCTCAGTTGCCCTAATCCTCATCCGTAGAATTCTGACTTTTTTCTCAGAATTCTGTGAAAAAAATCAGAATTCTGAATTTAAAGTCAGAATTCTGAGATTAAAGTCAGAATTCTAAGAAAAAAGTCAGAAGTCTGACTTTTTTTTTATTTTAAATTTAATCTCAGAATTCTGACTTTTTTCTCAGAATTCTGAGTTTCTGACTTTAAACTCAGAATTCTGACTTTTTTCTCTGAATTCTGACTTTTTTTTTTTTTTAGATTTTTTTTTTCTCAGTGGCCCTAATCCTCTTCCGTAGAATTCTGACTTTTTTCTCAGAATTCTGAGATTAAAGTCAGAATTCTGAGAAAAAAGTCAGAATTCTGAGTTTAAAGTCAGAATTTTTTTTTGGAATTTTTTTTTTCTCAGTGGCCCTTATCCTCTTCATTAGATTTGATTTACATTATTAATAATAATAATAATAATAACAACTTTATTTATAGAGCACCTTTAAAAACAACAGTTCACAAAGTGCTTTACAGCAGGGACAAAATCAACAAACAACAAGTAGTGAATCAAATAGCGAGCAACAATAAAAATTAATAATCATACAGACCAATCAGAATTAAAAGAGAAGAGAACTCAGGCAGTGCAAGACCCTATGATGAGACCATGAGGACCAGAGGTGAGAAGGAGTAAAAGAGCAAACAGGAACAATAGAGAAGATAAAAACAACAATGAAATAAAGCAGTGAATAAATAAGGTAATAAAAGGATAAAACAGCCTAAAAATTAGAGTGGAAATGAAAACTGGAGCGCTCAACTCATTGAAAATAATTGAATAAATAAATAAAAACATAAATAATTAAAATAAACTCGTAAGTGAATGAATAAATAGGGAGGTAAATAAATAGATAAATAAATAAGTGAGTCAGCTCTGTAACAGGGTGGTAAAAAATACAAAAGACGACAATAGAGAGGTGAAGAGATAGACACAGTGATAAGAAGAGGAAGAAGAGGAAGAAGACGACAACATTAACCTCTTAAGACCTGGCATCCACATATATTTCATTACATTTCTGCCTCTCAGACCCATGAAACTTCATTTTTTAAAACTTAAATCTATTTGTCACATTTAAGGACACTTCCCACCTCATCCTTTGATGAAATAACAACTTTAAACCCATTTAAGGGAGAAAAAAAAAGTGTAGTTAGGAACAATAACACTTTTTTTATTTTTTATTTTTTTGTCAGTAGATTTTTATGCAACTTTTAACCTTAAATGATCACCAAGGTTTCTTAAGGTTGTTGCCACATATACTGAAAATATGTTCTGTGTTTTTATAGATCACTTCTTGTTTTTTATTTTTATTTTTTTTATTTATTTTTATTAATTACATAAACAGACAAGACACCATAAACAGAAAATACACTCCACTCACCCTCACCTCCCACACAAAACTACACATGGTACAAAAAAATAAAGTATACATATAGACCAGTTCAGTTTACATTTTCAAAATAAACCTTTGAGAACCTCCCATCTCCTTTCATGTGTTTTGGCATCATTGTCGGTTTCGACCATATAACCTTCTAAGACCATATATCTCTGTACAAATCTTTTAAAAGAAATAATTTTGAGAGAAGATCGATCTATGGCCTTAAAAATAAAACGTTGACCAAGAACAAAAATTAGGTTAACTTCATTACTGTCTACAAACTCTCCTAAGAATACAGAAACAAAATCTAATTTTAAGGACAAGCCAATTTCTAAACACATTTTCTCAACGTTGATCCAAAACAATAACACTTTTAAAACTAGTAGCGAACTAATAACACTAAAAACACAACTTCCTGTATAAAGACCAAATTAAGGTTTCATACGTTTTAGGTCTTACTGATCCTGAAATAGCAAGGAGGAATTAAAAATTCTTAAAAAGTAAAAAAAAAAAAAGTTTTAAGAGGATAAATGTTTATCCAGAATCAGAATCAGCTTTATTGCTAAGTATCTTCAAGAAGCAAACAAGGAATTTGACTTCAGTTTTAACTGTGCTCTCTTTGTACAAAAACAAGTAAGAATAAACATTAAATATCAAATATATTAGAAAACAGATATTCAGTAACTACATATTAGAAAGAAAACACACATATATATATATATATATATATATATACACATTTAAGTTAAATAGTGCACTGAAAATGTTCTAAAAATGTCTTATTTTGAACATTATAAAGGAGAAAAAGGTGAAAGAACAAAATCAAACAATGGCATGTTCAAAAAGGAGCGAGAAGAAGTCAAAACTTATCAAATCCAACTTCTTCTCCCTAAATAAACGATTTACATATTCTTTGGAATACTACTGTTGATAATAATGATAATAATGATGATACTTGTTGTAAAGTATTACATTTACAGCTCTGGAAAAAAATTTAGAGACCACTGCAAATTTTTCTGTTTCTCTGATTTTGCTATTTATACGTATGTGTTTGAGTAAAATGAACATTTTTGTTTTGTTATATAAACTACTGACAACATTACCCCTAAATTCCAAATACAAATATCGTCATTTATAGCATTTATTTGCAGAAAATGAAAAATGGTCAAAACACCCAAAAAATCCCACTGTTTTCAGTCTTCAAATAATGAAAAAAAAACCAGTTCATATTCAATTTTAAACAACACATTACTCATGTTTTAACTTTGGAAGTATTCAGAAATCAATATTTGGTAGAATAACCCTGATTTACAATAACATCTCTCATGTTCTCCATTAGTTTATCACAGAGGAGAGCAATGACCACAGCAATGGTTTTTTTTATATATTTAAACTTGTTAAATAACATTTGGCTCAGGTGATGACTTCATCAGTACCTTATTAAGTAGAAACAGGTAGAAACAGGTAGAAACAGGTGAGCTTGTGTTGGAATTCAACAGACACTGTAATGGAATGACTGTTATATGGGTCAATGACGTGACGTCCCTTTTTTTGTGTCCGAGTGCAATATTTCCTTCCATCATGAATTGAGTATTTCATCACATGTATTTCTTTATTCTATGAAACCTGTGTTATTTGAACACATCTTTAAACTATTAAAATATAACATGTTTTTTACACAAAACCAAGGAGTTTGGGGGTTTTACAGTCCACCACCAACCGTCCTGAAAAGTATCCACAGTAATTAAACTCTAAAAATTGAATGTCAGTTATTGTAAATGGAAATTAAAAATACAGTGGCATTATTTTATGCTTGAACCTTTTTAAATAAAACATTCTTTGCAAATAAAAAGAATTTTAAAGCTGTTGAGAAATTTAAAAAACTTTTGTCCCGTAATTTTCACCTTGTCAAATGTCTGGGTGGTGCAACCGTAACATTAGACTTTTATTTTAAAGTGAAGAGAATAAAACAGGAAACAGGAAACTGCATCAGCCAGAGGAGCCCAAATGACATTTGTGACCAAGTGGAAAAGTTTGTAGATTTCTCTGAAATACTGATAAAAAAGGTTTTTTCACTTCATTGGTGACTGGAACAATTTCCATGTCAGGTGGTACAACCAATGTAATAATGTGAAATGTTATTTTAACATCAAATTATTTATCTTATTCACAAATAAAAGAAATGAAACACACAAAATGAAAATGTATGAGTCACTACAGACACTTGAGAGATACTTGCCAATAATTTCACACAGAAAAAATAACAGGAACATATAAATATATTTTCATATATTTGGTTGCGCCACCTGACATTTTTGGGTGCTCAAATTAAAAATACAAAAAAATTATGAACCAAAAAACTTTGAAATGTTGGTCAACTACTGAAATCTGTTAGAAAACTTAATTCTTCACTCAGAAATATGTTTTTATCCATTTTCAAAGACCTTTTTAAAAATACGTTTTTAGACCCACTTTTTGTCATTGACCCATATACGTCATAGAGATGCTGATTTCTGAAAAATTTGCAGTGGTCTCTCACTTTTTTCCAGAGCTGTACATGCGCTTTTCCCAGCGCTTTTCAAAAAAACTCAAAGTCGCTGTACATTGAAAATGTTAAAAGTGCCGGTAAGAACAAACAGGTAAAACAATATTTTACAGGGTAAAAATAATAACAGTGCAGATTAAAAAATGTACACCAGATAAACACTCGAGTCTTGAAAGGTTAAAGGTCATAGAATAGTTCTTTTTCAACACATTTTGATAAGAAGTATTATATATTGGACATTTTTGGGTAAAATACACCCAACGATAGTGTAACTATTTCAAGCGATAGTGTTCTTGGTTTAACCCTCTGATGCATGAATGATGAAAGTCAGTGTCAGGATTTTTCACTTGTGTGTTTTTATTTGTCATAAGGCATGAAAAAAAGTTTTCCATGGTTTTTTTTTTTTCAAATATTTGTAACTGAGCATTTAACATAAAACAGTGTGAAGTGAATATAGATATGACTCTTTTTTTTCTGGTAATTTCATGAATAATCTTTTTATAATGCTTTGTGAAACATTTTAACTCTCTTTCATCCATTTTAGCACTGAATTATTTATAGCAGTGATTCCCAACCTGTGGTTCACGGCCCCCCTGGTGGGCCGTGAAAGTATCCCAAGTGGGCCGCCAATTTTTTTCCAAAATAGTATGATTTTTGTCATGGGATTGGGGTTGTAATTATGTAAAGAAAAATATAGGGAATGATGTTTTACAAGGTATGACGCAGTTGTTTAAAAGGATAAAAAAAATGTTCAAATATCTAAATATGAAAAGTTGTTGTTAAAAAGCAACGTGGCCTCGGTATTTGTAGGGTCACAGGTGGGCCACGAACATTTTTGAAACTTTAAAGTGGGCCCTGAGTTGGAAAAGGTTGGGAACCACTGATTTATAGTTATTACGCTGTTTCACCCTCAAATGTTTGTTTATAACTTTTTTTAAAGATATAAATATATTTGGAAAAAGAATTGAAAACATTTTTTTCAGGCTCTAAGAAGAATAAAAATATCCTGACACAGTCTAATATGAATTTCCACAACATGAACCACTGAATTTAGGAGTAAATAACTTTTAAATAGGTGTCCACTGTAGTGACCACTATGCACCACAAGGTTAAATTTGCGACTTTTAAAACCTGAAAATTTCAAATTCTTCCTCCAAAATTTAGAGGTTTCTTTCTGGAGAGTTTATTAAGTTGCCCGGTATAACTTAATAATAATAAATTATTAAAAAAGTCAATAAAAAAATCCGTCAACTTTACTCTTGCATTCCTCAAACTACAAAACAGACCAAACAGAAGTGTCATACTACAAACTACAGTCAAATACAGTATCAGTGAAAACTACATGCTGCATTCGAGTGTAGTTTGTTGTAGGCAAATTCAAAAACAGCCCCAGAGTCGTTGGTTCACTCTTGCCACATCCAATATGGCGGTAACATGGACGTGTGATTCAGCACTCAATGCGGCGTCTACGTTTATACGTGTGTATCCGAACGCCTCTCAGTCAGAGTGTTGCGTTTTACATTATACCACAAAGCTGGAGTTTACAGAAGGTCCCTGAATGCAGCACTTCTCTCCTCATGGCATCCAGGGCTTTTGTTGGTCCCCAGCTTTTGTTGTCTCTCTCTCTCTCTCTCTCTCTCTCTCTCTCTGTTGGATTTATGTGTCCACATTCAGTCCAGCTATAATTCACTTCCGTCTGATCCAGACACCGAGCCTCCTCCGTCCACTCCACCCCCCCCACCCCCCCACCCCCACACACTCATACCCCCCCCTCACATTTTTTTATCCAGACTTTTTCTTTATTTTGTTTACACATGCAGTTATTAATTCACTCCAGCTTACCTAAATGTATATATCACCCCCTACCCCCCACCCCCTTCACCTCCTCCCCCCTCCCTCCCTGCTCAGCCCTCCTGTGAATGGGGGCTTTGTTTGGGGATCCTGGTCCCAGTCTGGCTGCAGGCCTGCACAGACGGGACTGATGCTGCTGCTGCTGCTGCTGCTGCTGCTTTGCATTAATCAATTACAGTCTGTGACGGAAACCATTCACGCTACGAGACCAGACGGTTTACGGACGTGTCTGCTCGCCGTCGACGACGCACGACTGTACAAAAAGATTTCAAAAATAATTCATATACACAGTAAAATCAGAGGTGACAGTTCCTCACATTGTGCGTTTGATCTCTGATTTCACTATGATACCTGATAAAGTTGTTTGAAAAGATATAAAAAACAAAAACATAATTTGAAGATTTACAGTAGGTGGCAGTATACACTCTAAAAGTGATATAGTTTGCTGTTAAATATCAAAAATGTTCTTTCACTCCCTATTTTTGGTGTCTGAACCTGTCTTTGAGTCTTCTTCAAGCAGCAACTTTTAGCCTTGAAGTCAATATAGAAGGAGTTAGAAACTGCAGTTCCTCAAGTGTCCACTAGAGGCTGGCTGAAGAAGCACCAGAAACCACACACACACACTCACACACATTAAAAAAAGCAACATCAGACACGTTTTTTAGCTTTGTTTGAAACATTTTGGTCTGAATAGTCTATATCTCTACCAGCACACCCTGTTTGAGGAGGATTCCTTTTTTCCTGAACCGTTTGCACAATTGGAAAAGTTCCAATGGTTTTTTGTTTATTTGTATTTTAACTACTGTTATGATAATGTAATTATTATCATAATTATTATTATTATATAGTTGTGTGATAGTAAAAGAATAAGATAAGATAAAATAAGACTGTATTTCATAGATGTCTGCAGGGAAATTCAGATGTTACAGCAACTAGAATAAGATGAAAAACCAGAATGAGAAGAGGAACAATCAATAGAAAGCCTAAGAATCTACAACAAATTGAGGTAGGTACTTGTATATATGCAAGTGTTAAATATCAAGATATATAAAAGTGTTAAAAATAAAAACATTTAGATAGCTACATGTGTTAAAATTAAAAATTTCAGATGTATAAAGTTGTCAAAAACTAAGAATTTATATACGTACAAATGTTAAATATGTATATATATGTTTTTAAAATGGCTACAGTTGTTTTGAATAGACAGTTGGTTGAGTAGTGATTCAATATTGAGCATAATAACAATATATGAATAAATATCTATCTATACATATATTTAATACACTACAACTAGTTACATTATAACTTTCTAAAATAATGCGCCACGCCTTGTTTGTTTTGTGTAGTGTGTGAGCAGCTAAATATCTTTCTCTTCTACTTTCAGTTTCAGTTTTTGTCTCATGATGAGAAGCAAACATCCTCCACTGACTCATGTGCAAAGAGAGGGAGAAGCTGTGAGATGCTGGAGGATCTGTTGATGCCGTCAAAGGTGTTCTTATTTTTACAAAATAAGATAAAAACACTCATAAATGTCATTGTACATATGTTTGTTAATGTTCAAATTTTCAGCATATCCTGCTAAATTTCTTTGCTCTGTTTGTTTGAGATGTTTTTTCAACACTGAACCTCTAAAATCCAATTCTGTGTTTGTTTGTTTTGTCCAGTTTAAACTGTTTCACTTTCATATAACAGGCAGTACATTGGAAATAACCGACTTTTTTTTATATTTTAAATAATCAAAATAGATTAGTAGGCAGGTATTTTGTGGCTCAGGTGTTACAGGGTTAAATAGTTTGTAATTTCCAAGTTTATAAAATAACAAGTTTTGTCCAATAAGGGCATGTTTGCTTGGACCATGAGCCTGAAAACTCTTGTAATAAAGTTCAAGCTTTAAATGCACAAAATTAACGACAACCTGCTTATAAATTGGCCCCTCCCACCAATTAGGTAAATGTTCTTATTTAGCTGTGTGTGTGTGTGTGTGTGTGTGTGTGTGTTACTGGTGTCGGTTTCTCTGTTGTCAGAGGCCAGTGTTGGGTTTCTCCGTCCTGAATCTCCTGCAGAGTGAACGTAAACACGAGTGGACAGAGTTAGAGCTGGTTTTTAAAGTTAAAGAGTGAAATAAAGCTAAAGAGGAGGTTTTTATTTCAGTCTTTGCAGAGCAGGTAAGAGTTTTTTGGTTTTATTTTGTAAATTAACCTGTGTTATTGTCACTTCCTGTCTGTAGTTTGAATTATCCTTGTGCCCTGTTTAAAAATCATTTTCCTCACGTGTGCGTTTTCTTCATCAATTCTGGTTTGTTATCCTTTTTACTTTCTCTCCTTTAAGTTAATCTTTTATTAAACGTATAAAGCTATAAGCTCATCTTTTCTTTGTCACTAAATTTCTTTCCGTCTCCTTTCTCTTTTTTTATCTCTCTTATTTATCTCCTCATGTTGACTTGTCTCTCTCCTTCAGGACTTTTTTTTTTCTCCCATACAATCGTCTTTTCTCTCCATCAAGGTCTGGTTCTCTCCCTTTATGTCATTTTTTCTCTCTCATTGTCTTTTATTATCTCCCCTTATGTCATCTTTCTCTCCAAAATGACATCTGTTATCTTTCCTTTTTCCATCTTTTTGCTCCATATGTGATCTTTTCTGTCATTCATTTTTTCATTTTTCTTCACTCCTTTATGTCATCTTTTCTCTCATTTTTTAAAAATCTTTTCTCCCTAATTTTTTTCCATCTTTTCTCTCCTGTATGCCATCTTTTCTCTCACCCCTATTTCCATTTTTCTCACTCCTTTTGGTCATCTTTTCTCTCCTTTTTTTCATCTTTTCTCTCGCTGTTTTTTTCATCTTTTCTCTCGTAGTATTTTTCATGTTTTCTCCTCTTTTGTCATCTTTTCTCCCCTTTATGCCATCTTTTTTCTCATCCCTTTTTCATTTTTTCTCACTCCTTTTGGCCGAATTTCCTCTCCTTTTTGTCATCTTTTCTCTCCTTTGTTTTTATTTTTCTCTCCTTTTTGTCATCTTTTCTCTCCTTTGTTTTTGTTTTTTCTCTCCTTTTTGTCATCTTTTCTCTCCTTTGTTTTTGTTTTCTCTCCTTTTTGTCTTCTTTTCTCTCCTTTATTCATCTTTTCTCCTCTTTTGTCATCTTTTCTCTCCTTTGTTTTTGTTTTTCTCTCTCCATTTTGGCATTTTTTTCTCTGTCATCTTTTCTTTCCTTTGTTTTTATTTTTTCTCTCCTTTATGCCATCTTTCCTCTCATTCTTTTTTTCATCTTTTCTCCCCTTTATGCCATCTTTTTTCTCACCCCTTTTTCAATTTTTTGTCACTCCTTTTGGCCGAATTTCCTCTCATTTTTCATCTTTCTCTCAATTTTATTTTCGTCTTTTCTCTCATTTTTTCATGTTTTCTCTCGTTTTTTTTTCATATTTTCTCCTCTTTTGTTTTTATTTTCCTCTCCTTTTTGTCATCTTTTCTCTCCTTTGTTTTTATTTTTTCTGTCCTTTTTGTCATCCTTTCTCTCCTTTGTTTTTGTTCTTCTCTCCTTTATGCCATCTTTCCTCTCATTCTTTTTTCATCTTTTCTCCCCTTCGTGCCATCTTTTTTCTCTCCTTTGTTTTTATTTTTTCTCACTCCTTTTGGCCGAATTTCCTCTCATTTTTCATCTTTTCTCTCATTTTTATTTTTGTCTTTTCTCTCATTTTTTTCATGTTTTCTCTCCTTTGTTTTTATTTTTTTTCTCCTTTATGCCATCATTTCTCTCCTTTTTTCATCTTTCCTCCTCTTTTGTCATCTTTTCTCTCCTTTGTTCTTATTTTTCTCTCCTTTTTGTCATCTTTGTTTTTCTCTCATTGTTTTTTTCCGTCTTTTCTCTCATTTTTTCCGTCTTTTCTCTCATTTTTTTTCATGTTTTCTCTCCTTTGTTTTTTTCTCCTTTATGCCATCTTTTCTCTCCTTTTTGTCATCTTTTCTCTCCTTTATGTCATCTTTTCTCTCTCCTTTATATTATATTTTCTCACTCCTTCATATCACCTTGTTTTCTCCTCTATGTCATTTTTTTCTCCACCTTTTTGCAATCTTATCTCTTTCCTCATCCTTTTTTCATCTTTTTTAAACAGTCATCTTTTCTCTCACTTATCTTTGTCTTCTCTCTCTTCCTCCAGGTAATTTATTTCTTTTTCTTCTTCTTCTTTTGCTTTAATCATCTGGTTGTTCTATTCTGCCTTTAGGCTGTCTGTTCTCTTTTTTTGGGTTGTCTCTTTTCTCTTTAGATTTTCTTTTCCCTTTCTCCCTTTTTCAGGTTTTCTTTTCACATGTTTAGAAGATAAAGTCCATCTAAAGTTCCTTACCAAGTTCTGGCTCGATGCACTGTTGTGTCCTTTCAAAATAAAGGCATAAAACCCTAGAAACTGTTTATAACCTCCAGGTCCAGATCTTGAGGCAGACTCGCCCTCGTCTCCACGGCGATGGCAGGATCTGGTGTCGCCGTGAGGCTGCACGAGTTCAGAGAGCGGGATGGATCCAACACGTCAGCGATAAAGTGAGAGCAAAGCATCAGGAATCTGAAACTACAGGAAATTATTACAAACCTAAGAATTATTCCATCAATCTTATTTGAGTTAAAGCTCCTGTGAAGATTATTTTTTCCAGCTTTCAATCAGACTGAAATTAAGACACATGTTACTTTATGAGCTACAGAAGCAACCAACACCACCAGCAACGCAACAAATTGCTTCTATAACGTATTATGTTGCCTCTATGATCACTGTGAGGGGGGTAGGTGTTAGACCAGACAACTGATGGGAAAATGAAAAAACAGGCAACTTTTGAGGTGAAATTACACATGTACAGTACAAAATAAGCAAATAAATGAACTATTTCACTTCACCCACAGGGGGCGCCATAATCAACAAGAGCATAAAATTACCCACAAGAGCTTTAAGTTGCAAGAATTTCTATTAAAACTGTCTTTTTACTGTTGTTTTTTATTGGTTCACAAAGAAAATGTAAAACATTGACACAAGATACAGTTTCTGAATTATCTCTAATGCGATGTTGAAATAAATCTTAAAGAATAAAATACAGTACAATAAATAATTAATAAAAAACATTTTGGAGAAGCTGGAGTCTGAAGAGACAAGATTGATGCCAATCAAGAGAATCACATGAAATTAAAATACGCATTTTTTAAAGAACTTGTCGTTTGTTACATGTTGTTGTTT
This sequence comes from Thalassoma bifasciatum, assembly GCA_008086565.1. NCBI lineage: Eukaryota > Metazoa > Chordata > Actinopteri > Labriformes > Labridae > Thalassoma > Thalassoma bifasciatum. Next base: position 9,516 of record RPOG01003093.1, on the reverse strand, counting down.
GTGTTTCTACAAAAATTAGACAAATCTAAAATGTACAGTTTTGTATTTTTTACATACAGAATTATGAAATGTGTTTGCATCCATTAAAGCTCCCGTGAGGGTATTTTTGGGGTAAATCAAAAGACATCCGCACATCTAAAGACAAATTCAACAAAGAGTGAAGTAATTCACTCTTTGTCCACAGGGGGCGCCAAAAATGACACAACCTAAAAACTGCTCTTTGCATTTGTCTGTTTTTAGAGCGACACGTGTGGGGAGAGACGTACACGGGTTATATCCAGGTCAGCTGGGCAGAGTCCACAAGGTGCACACTAAGGATTCTGGGTAAGTTTGGTTATGATATAAGACGTCAATCCTGCTAAGATAGTTTTCTACATGATTTGAAAGGTAACAGATTTTTTATTTGAAGGTGTGAAGTCAGGGGCGGATCTACCAGGGGGGCAAAGGGTGGCAGCTGCCCCCTTAAAACAATGCTTTGCCCCCCCAGTTATAAAGATGATGATAGAAATTCACTGACTGATTATGGGATAGCTCAAAATTATGGGGTAAAAGTTGATATTTTGAGCTATAAAGTCGAATTTTCAGTTTAAAAATCCAAGTTTAAACTCAAAATTTTGAGATAAAACGTCAAAATTATGGGGCAAAAGTTGAAATTTTGAGATTAAAAAAAAATTGGTTTTAAAATAAATAATTTTTAGATATAAAGTCAAGTTTATGGGGCATCATTTGGAATTTTGAGCTAAAAAAAATAAAATTTTGAGTTTAGTAGTCGAAATTTTTTGGATAACTTTTGGTTAAAAAGTCAAGATATTAAGATAAATAGTCAAGACTATAGGGCAGCGATTCCCAACCTGTGGCCCGCGGACCCCTGGTGGGCCGTGAAAGTATTGCGAATGGGCCGCCAAATTCCAAAAAAAAGTCTGGTCCAAGTGAAGTGTAAATACAAGATACAAATAAACAGAATAATGTTAAAAATGTTAAAACTCAGCCATGTTTAAAGGAAATTAACAATGTTCAGATATTCATATATAAAAAAAATAGTCCTTTATGAAGTCGTGTTACAGCCAAATAGTTAACATGACCTGAAACTTAACAATGAATTGTAACAAGTTGTTACATTTTCGGGAAAAAGTTATGATGTTTTGGGCTCAGCATCTGTTATATTATTGAAAAGTTATTACATTTTGGGTTTATTACATTTTTTTAAATCACATTTTGGGTTGCTGTTACATTTCAGGTCATTGCTACGAATAACAAGGCATTTTATATAAACAAAGTAATTGTTTTATTATCATTTTATTGACTTAATTCTTGTTATTGTTTTTATGTGACTGACTGTAAGGCTGACTATGAAACCTGTCTTGGCCAGGACTCCCTTGTAAAAGAGATTTTTTTTTATCTCAATGAGAAAACTCCTGGTAAAATAAAGGTTTAATAAAAAAATAAAAATATCCTCCGTACTTATTGGGTCAAAGGTGGGCCCCAACATTTTTGAGACTTAAAAGTGGGCCCTGAGTTGGAAAAGGTTGGGAATCACTGCTATAGGGGTAAAAGTTGGAGTTTTGCCATATCTAAACATTTTTGACTATATAAGGCAAAAAAGGGAGAAATCTCTACAAAGGCAGTTTTTCATTTGGATATTTTAACTGGCAGAAATTGTCTTCAAAACATTATTTATGCTGCCTTTATACAAATGTTTCTCCCTGCAAATATAGAGGGAGTGTTGTAAATAAATGTTTGAGTTATGAAGCTACTTTGTGGTCTTTGGTAGAGGATCCTCTTTTTGTTTTTTTTTCAGAATAAAATCACCCTATGATTTAATTAATCCAGCATAAAGACTTCTGACATTTTGACACCACTGAGCAACTGCTGGAGATTTTTCTGTTGTGTTACAGTTTTGACCTCATGAGAAGAAGATCTCACTCGCTCCACGAGTTTTCTCCTCAGTCTCCAAACTCTCAGAGAGAAAACTACCATCAGAGCTTCGACCTCCGAACCCTGAAAGCTCTAAACCTCCTTCGTCACCGTCCTGAAGTCCTTGGACAGCGCCCCCTTCAGACGACTTACCAGGAGCAGTTTGGTCCTCTCTTTTTTTCTGCAGATGTTTCTGAAGAAAGTTTGAAGTTTAAACCCATTTCCTAAATTTTTCAGCTCTGCAGTTACATTTTACGACCACAGGAGGGAGCCATTCAGCTGAGTTTATACTTTAACAGTGACTGTGCTTCAGAATATCTTTAATTTTCTATTGATAGATATTTATGGGTCAATGACGTGACGTCCCCTTTTTTGTGTCCGAGTGCAATATTTCCTTCCATCATGAATTGAGTATTTCATCACATGTATTTCTTTATTCTATGAAACCTGTGTTATTTGAACACATCTTTAAACTATTAAAATATAACATGTTTTTTTGTGTTTTGGTTCCTCAAACCCCCGAAATGTCAGGTGGTGCAACCGTCCTGACAAGTATCCACAGTAATTAAACTCTAGAAATTGAATGTCAGTTATTGTAAATGGAAATTAAAAATACAGTGGCATTATTTTATGCTTGAACCTTTTTAAATAAAACATTCTCTGCAAATAAAAAGAATTTTAAAGCTGTTGAGAAATGTAAAAAACTTTTGTCCCGTAATTTTCACCTTGTCAAATGTCAGGGTGGTGCAACCGTAACATTAGACTTTTATTTTAAAGTGAAGAGAATAAAACAGGAAACAGGAAACTGCATCAGCCAGAGGAGCCCAAATGACATTTGTGACCAAGTGGAAAAGTTTGTAGATTTCTCTGAAATACTGATAAAAAAGGTTTTTTCACTTCATTGGTGACTGGAACAATTTCCATGTCAGGTGGAACAACCAATGTAATAATGTGAAATGTTATTTTAATATCAAATTATTTATCTTATTCACAAATAAAAGAAATGAAACACACAAAATGAAAATGTATGAGTCACTACAGACACTTGAGAGATACTTGCCAATAATTTCACACAGAAAAAATAACAGGAACATATAAAATATAAAAGTATATAAACCAACGGCCACCTGACATTTTTGGGTGCTCAAATTAAAAATACTAAAAAATAATGAACCTAAAAACTTTGAAATGTTGGTCAACTACTGAAATCTGTTAGAAAACATAATTCTTCTCTCAGAAATATGTTTTTTATCCATTTTCAAAGAACTTTTTAAAAATAAGTTTTTAGACCCTCTTTTGTCATTGACCCTTATAAAGATTAAAAAACAGGAGAAAATTAAACTGAAGAAAGCTGGAATGATTTTAATCTGTTGAAATATATTTTGTCTTCCACTTTGTCAGGATGTATTCTAAATATGAGGATTCAATTACATTGCCAATTATTTAATTGATCATTTTTCAAATGTGTTTCTGTTTCTTCATTATTTATGCTTAATTATCCGTTCTTAACTATTTATGCTTTTTCCCTACTATTAACGTTTGTCAAAATTTTGGACTCCAATTTAATTTTCATCATGTACATTAAAGATATATTATGCTATTATATTCTATGTCAATTTAAATCTTTCAGTCCATCCTGATATAAATTGTTAATTTTCCTTTTTTTCCCCCCTTTAAATGCAATTTTCTTAAAATCACATGCCTGGAAACTTTCGATGGAGGATTAGGACTATGTTCTTGTTACTTTATGACTTTATTCTTTTAAATTTATGAGATTACTCTCAAGATTTTTTGATTTCTTTTAAATCCTCATTGTAGAAAACAGAAATATTAATCAAAACAAGTAAAAAGAATTAAAAAAAAAAAAAAAAAAATCTCATTTGTTTATTGTTTTCTGACACTGTCCTCTAGTGGCCATAGTACGCAACAGCAGAATTACATGACTATAGACGAAAAACAGCAGAAAAACAATCAAATATCATAATTTCTTACCTGTTTTTAGCTTATTTCATGTTTGGATGGTTTAGACGTTGTATTTTAATACAGTAAAACAATGGTGAAACAGTTTTTTTATTGGTTTTGGTGTTTCTATTTACACAAGTGTGTTCATCTCTGTTTTTATATATTTTTTTGCATTGCATTTAGTGGTTTTTTATCCTCTTTGGGCCTAAGTTTTGCTTCTTTTTGGAGGTTTATTTACTTAACTTGAGTTTGTTTGGGTTGGTTTAGTTGCCGTAGTATTGCTTTACTTGTGATTTGGTTGTGGTTTATCTTGTGTATTTTAGGAGAATAATATTATTGATTTGTGTCAAAATAAAATTGAGTCCTCCATTGAGAAACAATAAACAAGATGCTTTATATGTCAATTCACTGCAAGAAAATCACATTTCAGTTTTATTCCATCCAAGAAACATAAAGAGACAGTGACATGTAACAGGGGGAGGATTGTGTAACAGCCGCTGCTTTTCGTTAGATGAGACAAAGAGTACAAGAGGGAGGAAGAGGGAAAAAAAGCATAATAGTACACTAGGATCCTGTTGGGGCCTGTATCTTCTTACTTAGTTAAATCTAGGGCAGTGGTTCCCAACCTTTTCCAATTCAGGGCCCACTTTTAAGTCTCAAAAATTTTTCGCGGCTCACCTCTGACCATATAATTATGGGGGCTGTATAGCGCCTTGTTAGCGCTTGATTTGTAACAAAGACCTGAAATGTAAGAAAAAAAATGTAATAAAACCCGAAATGTGATAACTGGTCAATGATGTAACAGATGCTGAGCCCAGAAGGTGATAGTCATTTGCCCACGATATAACAACTTGTTAAATGTTGGGTCAGTGATTATAGTCTTGGGATATACAACATTTGTTTAATCAAATTTCAGGGTTTTGTTAAATTTGGGGTCATGATACATGTTGGGCTTTGACTTTCCCTCTTCAAGGACTTTTCTTATACACAAACGTTTGAACATGTTGAATATCCTTACAAATGTAACCAAGTTTTAATATTTAAACATTATTCTGTACATTTGTATCTTTATATAATTACCTTTCATTAAAACTCAGACTATTTTGAAAATGATTTGGCGGCCCACTTGCAATATCTCCGCGGCCCACCAGGGGGCCACGGACCACAGGTTGGGAATCACTGATCTAGGGGGTAGCTTTTTTTTTTTTTGGCCAGGCAGAGCAATAACAAAAAGTGTAAAAATGTTTGTGATTTTTCCAGATATGCAGAGTTTAGAAAACTTCAACAGGTTGCGATAACTCTCAAGAACAACACACTCATTAAATCTTCGTTGCACAAACTTGGATTGAAATGATCGTTAAATCTTCGACTACAGTCTCTCGCCGTCTTCGCCTCCTCTACACACGGCAGCCGTTGACCAACAGCTCTGTCGCGGCGGCGTCCAGGCTCTGGCATTTCGCCTGCAGGTTGGCGTCGCTGGAGCACTCTGCAGGTGACGGCCAACGCTCCACCCAGGTGTCTTTCCCTAACATGTAGTTGTATCTGAGGGACAGGAAGCGGAAAGAGTTACCTGGTGACTCTCAGCCGACCGTCACACACATGTTCAGCTCAGAGTCTCCATTCTCCATGGTCACGTTTAACCTCTGAACCTCCATCAGGTTGTTGGCGATCCCTCTGACGTCATCAAAGTATAAACACTAACGCCTTCGTCAAACATCGGAATGCAACATGTGTTGGAAAGTTTAGATTCTTCACACACAGTCTCTAAGTTTATTTCACAGTTTTCTTCACCAACAAAACGTAATTAGTGAAAGAATCACTCACAACAACGTGGACGTCCTACCTGTCACTAGACTGGAGGAAAACTGGAAATTTTTATGCTGCTTGCAGCTTGAATTTCGTGCTGAAAGAACGCCATCTCTTCTAAATGAATGAAGCGAAACATTGCTTCAGTTGCCAAAGCCCTGTTTTTCCGCCAAGCGGTTCAGTTCACGATGCACATTTTATGGAATTTACTTTGACTAAAACCGAGACAGGTCCCAAAATTACAGACCCCTAATGTTCCACTTTTTGGTGACCCTTCTTTTGGAGCGACAGACATACTGGTCCAATCCATAGACTGTATAATGAGTGGACGTAACGACGTTTGGCTCAAACTGAAGCCTCCAGCAGACGCCCCGCTGTGACAGTGGCACATTAAAGTGAGTGAGTGTGAAAAAGAAATAATGAAAACATGAAGAAACACAGGTGCTCAAAACAAAAGAAAGAAATGTGATGAACTGTGTTTTTAAACAATCAGAATAATTCTTTTCCAGTGTAATAAAAGGTTTGAAAGAGGGGTATGGTCAACTAAAAAGTAGGAAATGTAACAAATATCTCCAATTAAACTGCCACGTAAAGTTATAAATAAAGTTTGTGGCGTGGAGGAAGAGGAGGAAAAAAGTGAGCAGGCGGCGGGAAAGAGAAAAAAGAGTGTCAGACAAGGTCTGCAACTAACAAAGAATCGCAGTATTTCAAGTGAATTGATGTGTGAGACGTGTGATAAAAACATATCCGCACAAAGGAAAACTTAAAGAACTGTGGTGATTAATTAAATTGTGCCGTTCTGTGCTGGAGCGCGTCGCCGGAGCTGATTCGCTGAACTGAAGATTTCCAAAGTTTGGATTATTTCCTCAAGTGGATTATTTTCTTTTGGGCTCTTTTGATCATTTTTATTTTGTATTGACTTTTCGGCCGAGGACTTTTGGATTATTTCTTTCCAATTTCCGTTTTCTGGAGAAAGGGTTTTTTTTTGTTTCCATGGACAAAGGGAGCGCGGGTGAAGGACGCTGAAAGGACTTAAAAACTGTTTAAAGACTGCTTGGGACGATCGGGTGACGTAATTTTGTTTCATATTTCATTTGGGGTTTGTGTTTTGTGAATTTTGAGGGGTTTTTGTTTAGCTTCATTCGAATATTTTGTGTTATAATTAAAATTTGGGTTTCTGTTCGCATTCTAATGAGTTTTCCGTTTACTTAAACACTTCTAATTTCATTTAAACTTAGATACTTACCTTTTCAGTTCAACGAAGAATCACAGGGTTGCTTGTTTTATTTCAAATCTAAAAAGAATCCCCTTAAAGCGTGTTAACGTGTGCAGATTGAAGAGTTTGAGCGTTACACCGCCCCCTGGTGTCTGGCTGCAGTATAGGTCATAAGCCCCGCCCCCTGGTGTCTGGTTGCAGTATAGGTCATAAGCCCCGCCCCCTGGTGTCTGGCTGCAGTATAGGTCATAAGCCCCGCCCCCTGGTGTCTGGCTGCAGTATAGGTCATAAGCCCCGCCCCCTGGTGTCTGGCTGCAGTATAGGTCATAAGCCCCGCCTCCCCATGTATTCCAGATATGAGCCGGGAAAACTTTAAAAAATTACGATACCTCGTAGAAACGTTTCTCTCATCTTTACACTAAGGTAGTATGATGATGTCATCTGGCTGCATGGTGTTCAGGTGTTTTTTTTCTGAGAAATTAGTTTCTCACTAGTTATTGGACGTTAAAAACCACGATATAAGTTTCGTTTTACGATAGTTGACAGCTGCCGTTCGTGAGTAGTTTTTATCGGGGATATAAGAAACTTCAGGAAAGAGCCAAAAGGAGACTAAACCTTCTGAAGAAGAAGAAATAAATATTTTTATTTCTCTTTTTTACTTGGCTCCACCGGAAATTGTTTACTGCGCAGACTCTGGCTGCACAATAGCTAGAGAAACAGGGTTTTTGGCTTTAAAAACGTAGAACGTTGACAGGCGGAAGCACGCTGTCCATTCTATATACAGTCATTGGTCCAATCCCAGAGGGTGGAGCTTAAACAGGAATGACGGTGTTTAAACCAATCACATCTCTCCTCACCTGCTGGTTTCTCCATCGATGTTCCACTGGTCTTCTTTAGGGCCCATGATCAGGTACTGGGAACCCTCCACTAAGTTCAGGTTCTCTCTGCAGCCGCCATGAGACATGAAAAACCTCCTCTGACCCACTGCAACTCCAGCCTCCACACCTAGAGGGCGACGTTCAGAGAGTCATTGACGGAGCAGTAAATCTGTTCAGTCTGAATGTAAGATGCATCAGTTCCCAACATTTTCCAGCTCAAGGCTCATTATAAAGTCTCAAAGCTGTTTACGGCTTATTTCCAACCCCATAAATACTGAGGCTGTATTATATGGGTCAATGAGGTGACGTCCCTTTTTTTGTGTCTGAGTGCAATATTTCCTTCCATCATGAATTGAGTATTTCATCACATGTATTTCTTTATTCTATGAAACCTGTGTTATTTGAACACATCTTTAAACTATTAAAATATAACATGTTTTTTTGTGTTTTGGTTCCTCAAACCCCCAAAATGTCAGGTGGTGCAACCGTCCTGACAAGTATCCACAGNCTCTAAAAATTGAATGTCAGTTATTGTAAATGGAAATTAAAAATACAGTGGCATTATTTTATGCTTCAACCTTTTTAAATAAAACATTCTTTGCAAATAAAAAGAATTTTAAAGCTGTTGAGAAATGTAAAAAACTTTTGTCCCGTAATTTTCACCTTGTCAAATGTCAGGGTGGTGCAACCGTAACATTAGACTTTTATTTTAAAGTGAAGAGAATAAAACAGGAAACAGGAAACTGCATCAGCCAGAGGAATATGGTCCCCCTATAAGTATATGGTCTACTTCAGATACACATGGGTCCTCTGATAAAACTAATTTATGATGTTAAAACTTTTCAAAACTTTGGTTAAAAACATATTTACTCACCCAGCTTGATGACTCTTGTGATCTCAAACTCGTATTTGTCGTAGTAACTCTGGTTGACACTCAGCACCTTCACCTGAAAAACTGAGGCACAAATAAAACTGTTCACTTTGCAAGTTTTTATTGAAGCGTCTGATGATTTAAGAGCATTTTAAAGCTGAACGATGAGTGTGAGTGTGTGTGTGTGTGTGTGTGTGTGTGTGTGTATCGTACCGTGATGTAAACTCTTGCAGGCGAAAGTCTCCCTTTTTTTGTCTGGGACGACTTCGTTGTCAGCTTTGGAGACACAACAGTCACCTGAAGTTTTCAATAAAATAAGAATAAAGTTCAGTCAGGAACTCGTGAGTTATAGACAATAAATAAGTTACATTTCAAGGGAGACGTGTCTGTAACGTTAGTGAATCCTGGTTGTGTCCTACCAGGTCTCATCTACCAACTCCAACCTCACCAAGCAGAGCAAACGTAACCTGGCTCTTCATTTTATTGATAGACTCTCAGGTTTGAACAGATCACTGCAGAATAACTGCTGCATGTGGACAGGAATCAACATTAGCACAAACACATAAGAGACTGTTTTAGCCTTTAGCTCCTGATTTAGCCTGTGGCTCCTGTTTACAAGATTACAATTACAAGATTTAAGTCATAACCATAGACTGTATAATGAGTGGACGTAACGACGCTCGGCTCAAACTGAAGCCTCCAGCAGATGCCCCGCCCCCTGGTGTCTGGCTGCAGTATAGTTCATAAGCCCCGCCCCCTGGTGTCTGGCTGCAGTATAGGTCATAAGCCCCGCCCCCTGGTGTCTGGCTGCAGTATAGTTCATAAGCCCCGCCCCCTGGTGTCTGGCTGCAGTATAGGTCATAAGCCCC
>RPOG01003092.1:0-72514 GCA_008086565.1 Thalassoma bifasciatum | reverse complement strand
GATACTTGTCAGGACGGTTGCACCACCTGACATTTTGGGGGTTTGAGGAACCAAAACACAAAAAAACATGTTTTATTTTAATAGTTTAAAGATGTGTTCAAATAACACAGGTTTCATAGAATAAAGAAATACATGTGATGAAATACTCAATTCATGATGGAAGGAAATATTGCACTCGGACACAAAAAAGGGACGTCACGTCATTGACCCATATTGGGCTGTTTCAACGGTTGTTAATGCGCGCTGCAATATGCTTCAATCAAAAAGAAAAAAAGAAAAAAAAAAAGAAAAGATATGCGCATGCGCGGAAAATCCTCCCGGAAACCTCCGTCACTTCCCGGTTGTGCATCTGACGTGTCTGAAAGTGTTTTGCTCTGGTGGTGGGTTTTACTCGTGGGGGATTTATTTTCTATTTAAGTATTTAACTGGGTAAGATTCACACATCTAAAGAAGACACAGCTGTGTGAAAAGGTCAACCCTTGTAACCACAGTCATCCCTTCACTTCTTTTCTCTGCCTCTTGTTTTCTACAGACGTGGTAACAAGATGCTGGATTTCTTCACCATCTTCAGCAAAGGTGGGATAGTGCTGTGGTGTTTTCAGGGAGCCGGGGTCACTGAATCTTTCACTGGACCTGTCAACGCCTTGATCCGCTCTGTGATTCTTCAGGTAGAGCTTCTTTTCGTCTGACACTTCTCTCTGTTTTTCTCCTCTCTGGAGAAGTGGGACAGCTAAGGCTAATGCTAATATCTATCAAATGGAAGCTTGTTGCGTAACATTAGTGTTAAACAGGTGACTTTTAAACTATGAGTAAATGAAGAAGTACAGTATTAAGATGTGTAACGTTGAGCTGGAGGTTCTGCTGTGTTTGTTACTTTCACACATAGCTTTGGCAGAGAGAGCTAACTGCTACAGTCACGACATGTGTTTTGCTAATGATGACATGTCTCAGTGTTTGTGTGTGTTTGTGTGTTTGTGTGTTTCAGGAGCGGAGTGGGAACAACTCATTCACTCATGAGGCTCTGAGTCTGAAATACAAGCTCGACAATGAGTTTGAGTTGATTTTTGTGGTAAGTATTTCCAGAACATACCACAATGAAAATATATAGTGACATAGAGTGAAACCTGTGAGTAATAATGGGGGGTTTTCTTTACACAGTCTTTTCCATTGTACATCTGATGTCCTGTTATTGCATCATTTAACTTAAATGTATATTTGTTTCTACTTCTGTGTACAACTTTTTTTTAAATTCCTCAGTCTTTGTGGGTTATTTTTTAAATGTACTTCATATTTATTCAGGGCTCCTACACATCCTTAAAAAGTCTTAAATTCATGTATTTAAAACTAAGGCCTTAAAAAGTCCTAAATTAACTAAAATTCTATATTCTGGTCTAAAATAAATTACTCAAAGGCCTTAAATTTGTCTGGGCCATTTACACTTTCACATCCAGCTGTTAACCAAAGAGCACTGAGGGCCACATTATGTTCAATAAAGCGACAAAAAGTCAACTCGAATGAGTCTCATTGAATGAGGTGTTATGATTTGGTAGTAATACAGCAGGATCCCCCAACCATCCAGCACATTTGTATTGCTTTTGGTCTTAAATTTCATTTTAAATGGCATTAAAATGTCTTAAAAAGTCTTAAATTTGACTTGCTAAAACCTGCAGGCACCCTGTTTATTGTTTATTCATACATGTTTTACAGAGAGAGTACAGTTTAAAACCAGAGTAAACAGGGTTCCTACAAATCCTTAAAAAAGTCTTAAATTCATGAAAATGTTATATTCTGCTCATAAATAAGTTACGTAATTAAGTCTTTAATTTGTAGGGGCAGGATTTGTTGATGTTTTATTGATTTTATTTTTTCCTAGGACTTTTCAAGAAAGAGATGTAGAGCTGTTTCTGTCTTATGAGCTGCTGATATAATTTTTTATCTGCATCCTCACTGTGACTATGGGTCACTGTTTGCACTTACAGCAGTTAACCAGAGAGCACTGAGGATTACTTGATGTTAAATGAACAAAAAAGAAAGACAAAAAGTAAAACTGACATGAGTCTCAATAAGTGACACACATGCTATGATTGAGTTTTAATACAGCAGCATTCCCCCAACCATCTACGATATCTATAGTTTTTTTGGTCTTAAATTTCATTCAATGTGGCATTAAAAAGGTCTTAAAAAGTCTTAAATGCTACTTGCCAAAACCTGCAGGCACCCTGGTCAATTTTTTTTTGTATGCTTTTTAAAGATGCTGGGCAAAAAAAGGTGATTCTGACTCTGATCCTGATTTTTCTGTGTACACTTTAAGCATCAGTCTCCCATCTTCTCTGTCTCCCTCCAGGTGGGTTTTCAAAAGATCTTGACGCTGACGTACGTGGATAAGTTCATAGATGACGTCCAGCTCCATTTTAGAGATCGTTATAAGAATGAGCTGGAGCAAAAAGGAGCTCTGAAGCTTCTCAGTAACAACTTTGAATTCAAGGAGGACTTCATGATGCTTCTAAGGTAAATATGGAAACTGTTGCTTTTATATGTGATTTCTAACAGCAGAGATTTTTAATGTTACCTATCGTAAAGAGAACACGAGACTGACAGACCAGCAACACTCACATATGCTTTATCAAGGTTTCATTTGTGTGTCTTTTCTAAAGAGAGGCAGAGGACAGCAGCAAAGCTCGGAGTCCCGCCCCCATGCGCTCATTTAAAGAGTCTGAAAAGTCTCAAAAAACTGTGAAGTCGATGATTGAAACAAAGGGTGGGGACAAAGGAAAAGAACAGGGTGGCAAGAAGAACAAAAATACCAAAAAAGAGGGTAAGTGCTGCTGGAAAATGTTCTTCTTGAATGGATGAATCCATGATGTCAGTGGAGCATAATTTCTGTCCCAACATAGATGTATTTTGTTTTTCCATCATCTCCAGCTCCTGCAGCTGAGCCTGTCAAAGTGGATCAAAGCAAAAACTCCTCCTCTGGACAAAAGACGGTGGAGAACGGTAACCAGGGCCTAACTGCAGAGGAGATCATGCAAAAGAAGAGAGATGAATTCTTTCGCAAGCGCATGGCAGGAAACACTGAAAAACCCAGGTAAGAGAAAATGATTCATGAATGTTAAATCAACAAAAGTGCTGTCAAGTGAGCATTTTAATTTCATGTTCTTTCATCTATCTCACAGTAAGTCTCCAAAGCCCCAGAAGCCGAGGGAAAAGCAGGGGCGTGTTTGGGGAATGGGTGGTAACAGCACCAAGGATTTGGATTACACAAAGAAAGACAATAACTCCCCCAATGGTGATGAGCAACACACGGAAGCACAATTTGACACGGTATGCTCCTCCTACTTTATATTCTTTTGTAGAGCTCAACTGATTAATTGACATCGGCCATTATGTAGCCGATGCATAAACTTGTTTTTTTCTGTGTGGAGATGGTGTCGTGTTGTTCCTGCTCCTGTGTGTCTGTGTCAGGCTGATGCTGCTTTCTGCTAATGATAAATGCTACTGTTAATTCATATGTCCACCGTGACCTAACATAAGGCGAGAATATGCCGTTCTAACATCGTGTAAGATGCTTTTTTGCAAAATGAACAGAGATAAATGCTCCTGTCAATACACACGTCCAACTTTTTCTAATAAAAGACCATAATACGGCATTTTAACATTGCTGTTATAACAATTTGTGTTCATGTACAGTATATATCCTGTGTATATTAATGTTCTTATTTTATAGATACGTAGGATATCAGCCGATATATCGTATATCAGCTTTCTTTCGTCCCCAGTATTGGTATCGGCATCTGCCCCAAAAATCCCATGTCGGTCGGGCTGAGCAGAAACAAACAGTCCTGTGCCAAATTCTCAATGTCCTGTGTGTGTTTCAGGGAATGCAGCTGAACTCCATGAAGGGTGACCTGCTGTCTGTGGACTACGAGTCCAGTGACGGAGAAGAAATTGAGGAGGAGGAGGAGGAGGAGAGAATTGTTGTCAATGACACAAGCAAGATGAGGTGGGGGAGCAATTGTTTAAGTATCTTATGTTTAATTTATGCTGTGATTTTATTAATCTGCCAGTTTATATGAAAAAAAAAATCATGTTCATGTTGCAGTTTCAACAAGTCTCCATCTCTGTTTTTTAGCTCCAAAAAAGGTGGTGGTTTTGGAGGGATGTTTGGGATGCTGAAGGGCCTGGTGGGGTCTAAGAGCCTCAGCCGGGAGGACATGGAGTCAGTTCTGGATAAAATGAGGGACCACCTCATTGGTAAGTAGTGTTTTTTTTCTCTTTGTGAAGCTGTTGATTTTGTGAGATCACACGTTTAAAGGTGCATTTCTTCCAGTTAATGCTTGTGTTTTGTGATTTGACAGCGAAGAATGTAGCAGCCGAAATTGCCTCCCAGCTCTGTGACTCTGTGGCCAAGAAACTGGAAGGCAAAGTCATGGGCACATTCACCAGTGAGTAAACTTTGATTTTTATTTCCTGCACCAACAAAAGACAACAGATCCTCACCCACTGCATGCAATCAGTTCTTATTTGCTGAAAAGTTCAGATTTTATCCTGGATGAAAATCTTTCTCATCACTTTGTCTCTCTGAGAACATCAGTTCCAATTATTGAAAAAGAAATGTGAATACAGTTGTTGAAAATAATTTCAGAAGTAATAAACGTAAGTGAAATGTATGTGAATCTATCCTGTGGGTTGCACTTTCATCTGTCATCCAATTAACAAACCATAATAATGTCCTTTAACTTTAAAAGGGGACCAGCAAAATTCAGGATGAAATATTTTATTTTATTTATTTGTTTAATCAGTAAATTATCTCACTCAGGTATGAATTAGACGTGTGTACATAACACTGATCAGTTCTATGACCTTATTTTCCCCTCATGCTTATTTTGAATGAGAAAAAACATGCATAGGAGAGAAAAGAAAGCTTTTTATTAAAAAAGAATCCTCAATTTTTTGCCAATTTTAGTCACTTTTCATTCTTTTTGTTATGCTTTTGGACCTTTTTATTTGATACCTCCCGACCATTTTCAAGTTATCTCGCAATGTTTGCCCCTTTTCACCGATAATTGCTGCTTTTTGACCATTTTTGTTAGTTCAGACTTTTTCTTGTTGCTACATCTTGTTTTTTTTGTCACTTTTCACCATTTTGATAGTTTCTTTTGCAGTGGTATTTTTCAACAATATGACTCGTTGATTGAGCAGGTTTGAGTAACATTGGTGTAGAGCAGAAAACATCTACCGCAAAAAAAAAAAAAATCTTGTATCTGACACATTTGAAGTTAAAGAAATATTGCATTGTGATTAGGCCATATTGCGATTAAATGTAATTTGCAGACAGCTGATTGCCCAGCCCTACACTGATTTCACTTCACTTCTGTTTGTTCAACAGTCTCTCAATTCAGATACTGATTACAGTCAGAATTTCATTGTGGGTAGCCAAGGAAGTACTCATCATAAGCAAACACCTCTATACAGAATGAGATGTACACGCATCTGATTTACACCTGAGTGAAGAAACTTAACTTTCAAACCTATTATGTAATTTATCATGAAGTGTTTCATCCTACATTTTGCTGAGTCACCCTTTATGAGGTGATTAGTGGCAGGAAACAGCAGACCGTATGTAGTGTTGGGAGAATAGCTTGATGACTTTTTTTGTTTCTGTGTGTTTGTAGCTGTTGCCTCTACGGTAAAACAGGCCCTGCAGGAATCACTGGTGCAGATCCTACAGCCAAAGCGGCGGGTGGATATCCTGAGAGATGTCATGGAGGCACAGAGTCAGCGCAGACCTTTTGTCATTACGTTTTGTGGTGTCAATGGGGTTGGAAAGTCCACCAATCTCGCCAAAGTGAGTCATCATTGTCTATGTACCTGAAATCCACCATTTTTTAGGCTCTTCTATGATCTTATGACTGCTGAATGTCTCATCAGTTCTTTTCTATGAGCTTTAGGGGGATTTATTTTGAATTTGTAAGTCTTAGGGTGCATCTACAACAATGTCTGAAGAACAAGAGAGGGAAGTTACTTTAGGACTTTAATCTTTCAAATGAGGTGTCACTGGTGCATTTTGACTTTATGGTTCTACAGCTATAGGCTATGAAACAAAGCAGGGATGTAAGGGGTTAAATGCTTTTTAACAACAGCTAAAAAATGACATGTATGATTTATTAAACATCAGAACTTCCCTATGCTGAAGCTTTTTGATGTGATGTGATATGAATGAAGACAAATTAAGTATATTACAGACAGGCATCCATGTGCAGCTCTGTGTTGCTAGGAGACACTACAGTCCACATGCAGAGCAGGACTTGCCCCTCCCCTGCTTGCAGACTGCAGAGTGAAACAACTTCAAAACTAAACCAAAATATGTGTTTGATAAAGCTGAACAAAGATGGAGCTGCTCTCACTGTTTACAACAAATTCTGCCTTTCTTTTCCATCTTGACTTAGTATGAAACACTGTTTAATAAATGGTCTTTTTTTTAAACTGAGACCTGTCACATTTCTTATCATGGTGACATTTTATGATATAAATTGAAGGAGGAAAAGCAGCCCCAAATATTGGCCCAAGAAAATTGGCAGCTTGTATCAGTCATTGGTTAAAGGTGATGACAAAAATCAGTACGAGCATCAGCCCTAAAAAACTCCATAGTAGTCCTTTACTAATATAAATCTTCTATCCACTGTCCAGATTTCTTACTGGCTGATCGAGAATGGTTTCACTGTGCTGATAGCAGCCTGTGACACATTCCGCGCCGGTGCAGTGGAGCAGCTCCGCACTCACCAGCGCCGTCTGAACTCTCTGCATCCACCGGAGAAGCACGGAGGACGCCCAGTGGTCCAGCTCTATGAGAAGGGCTATGGGAAGGATGCAGCTGGGATCGCCATGGAGGCCATTGTTTATGGTAAATCTGAATTAAGTTTGTATGAAAAGCCATTAAAATTACACATTACACATTAAAAAACATTAAAAAACACATTACAATTGTGTATCCATACCACCCACATGGTAATGGAATATTGTTTTTCTCCCTCCAGCTCGCAACCAGGCCTTTGATGTGGTGCTGGTGGACACCGCTGGGCGTATGCAGGACAACGCCCCTCTAATGACGGCCTTGGCCAAACTTATTGCAGTCAACATGCCTGACCTTGTGCTGTTTGTGGGAGAGGCTTTAGTTGGCAATGAGGCCGTTGACCAGCTGGTAATGCCACTTTAAAAAAATGTTACTTCATTAAATTCTAATACAAAAACCTGCAGGCTAAAAGTGACCACAGTCCCCAAACTCTCCAGTAGGGGTCACTGCTGATCAGCTGCCATGTTTGATAGGCTTTGTTGAACTGATGTGTTTCCTCCCTCTCTACAAGTTTTAAATATTGAAATGGAAAATGAAGCTCTACATATTAACTGAGTTATCAGCTTCCCGTGAATAATGCAGCCGTTTTAACTGGTGTCCTCAGGTAAAGTTCAACCAGGCTCTGGCAGATCACTCCATGGCTGATAAACCTCGCCTCATCGATGGAATTGTTCTCACCAAGTTTGATACTATTGATGACAAGGTATTTAAATGTGTTCCTCGTGCCTTTTTCTGGTTTCAAGAATATTCAAATACGATTTGTGTTTCTTCTAGAGCTGTTTTATCATTGATGGTTCATTTCCGAGTGGGAAGGTTACCATTCATGCGTCATCTCCCTTCCTCCCTCACAGGTTGGTGCTGCCATCTCTATGACTTACATCACAGGCCAGCCTATTGTGTTTGTGGGCACAGGGCAGACCTACAACGACCTGCGCAGCCTCAACGCCCGCGCCGTGGTCAGCGCCCTGATGAAGGCTTAAGTGGCTGCATGTTCTGCTGTTAATTCATCAACGCAACAAAGCCAACAATACCTTTGCCGTGCTGCTGTGAGATATTCCAGCCCCTAACCAGCCTCATCCCCCGTCCTCTCCTCTCCTGTCCTCCCTCTACTTCCATCGAATAAAGAACTTGTCATTCACGGGGGAGGACTTCCTTTTCCAAGGAAAAGGAGTGTAAAAGCCAGAGAGGCCTTCCCTTGTATCATTAACAATTTTCCGGCCTAAATCAAAAGTTTCTCAGATCAGCCTGGAATTTGAGAGAAGCCAAATCTGAAGACAGTTTAGCTGCCTGAACAGACCTTTCCTGTAAATGTCATCAGCTTTCTGGTTTACACAGTAAAGGCTTATTAAAATCCCCACTGTGGCATTTTGTCAGTTTTCCCCTCTCTTTGTAAATGAGGTCAGGTTGTGAAGGCCTGCTGAATGTGACATTTCAGCAGCTGCCTGTGCCTGAGGAAAGCTTAGTGACCATAGTGCCTATCTGTCCCCTGTCTTCTTAGTTACCACTCCAACCATAGGAGTGCTTGTCATACTGTAGCTCCAAGGCATTGCAGTTCAGAAATCGCTACCTCCACTCTTCAGGAATCTGCTTACATTTGGTCATAAAGTCAGCACTTATGAAGTTCCATGTTGTACTCTTATTGAAGAAAGTACTAAGGCAAGGTTTGGTGAAATGAGAAAACTTCTGGATGGATGGTTATTCCTGCAAGCTGCGTGGCAGTCAACCCCACAGGTGACATTTTTATTACGAAATGAGGCAACAAGCTCCATTGAAAACCCATTGAGGATGAAATGGTTTTGTAAATTTCAGTTTTATTTCCTTTTTAGATAAGATTGTGCATTTCTTTTCAGATTCCACCTTCTGTACGGTCAATTGTATCTGCCCCCCCCTCTGATTTACTCATCACATAAGAGTATGTCTAAGTCTTAAATATCTCTTGCCCCCTTTAATTTGTGGTAGTGCAATATAAGAGACTCAAGAGATAAACAGAAGATTTTGGTAAATTAATGAGAATGTAAACATTTCTAAATAAAGCTGCTATATGGTATTGATAGCCTATGAAGTGGAACTTGTCTGTTGTATATTTCAGATATGTTGTCTGGAGCCTCATAACACACTTCTCCAGTATGGGTGCTGTTAGAAATAACAACAAGTGGGATACCAAAAGTTTTATTTCCAAAATAAAACATATAAATACTACATCAGAAAACATGCAAGTAATAAAAGTACAAAAAAGGCTTGAAAGGGATTTTCAGCAAAGGAGTGGAAAAGTGATTGCTACTGGCTGGGAGCCTCTGCTATGAAACACTTTCTTAACTTTGTAAAGACAATAGTATCACAACATGTAACCATAACAGGATTATTTCCACCTGTCCCCATTACTCACTCAGCAGTGTGCAACAATTCATTCAGGTCAGGGCACGACAGAATATCCTCAAAACAATCCCCACATATACACAAGGCTGATTTGAATATGAATATGATGTTAAACTCCAATTCCAGTGAGGTTGGGACATTGTACAAAGTGTAAATAAAAACAATACAATAATTGGCAAATATTTTTAACCCCAAAGACAAGATATTAATGTTCAAACTGATAAACCTTGTTGGTCTTTGCAGATATTCTCTCATTTTGAATTTGATTCCTTCAACTTTTTCATAAAAAGTTGGGACAGCAACAACAAAAGACTGTGAAAGTTGATGAATGCTGACAAAACAGCTGTTTGGATCATTCCACAGGTGAACAGGTTCATTAGAAACAGGTGAGTGTCATGATTGGGTAGAAAAGGAGCATCATCCCCAAAAGGCTCAGTCCTTCACAAGCAAAGATGGGGCCAGGTTCACCACTTTGTCAACAACTGCGTGAGCAAATAGTCCAACAGTTTAAGAACAATATTTCTCAATGTACAACTGTGAGATTTTATGGATTCCATCATCTACAGTCCATAATATAATCAGAAAATACAGAGAGTCTGGAGAAATTTCTGCATGTAAGCAGAAAGGCCCAAAACCAATGTTGAATGCCTGTGACCTTTGACCCCTCAGGCAGCACTGCATTAAAAACAGACATTATGTAAAGGATATTAGCACGTGGGCTCAGGAACACTTCAGAAAACCATTGTCAGTTAACACAGTTCATCACTACATGACAGTTCAAACTCTACCATGCAAAGACAAAGCCAAACAGCAACAAGAGACGGAAATGTTGCCGCCACCAGCTTCTCTGAGCCTGAGCTCATTTGAAATGGACAGAGGCAAAGTGGAAAAGTCTGCTGTGGTCTGATGAGTCCACATTTCAATCTCTTTTTGGAGATGATGGACATGGTGTCCTACAGGCCAAAGAGGAAAATGATTGTCCTCAGCACAAAGTTCAAAAGCAGCATCTGTGATGGTGCATCATGAAGTTCAAAATACAGAGACCCTGGACTGTTGCGCAACTGAAGTTGTCCATCAACAAGAATGTGAAAGAATTCCAGCTCTAAAGCTTCAACAATTAGTGTTCTCAGTTCACAAACACATGTTGAGCGTTGTTAAAAGGAAAGGTGATGTAACAGTGGGAAACATGAACCTGTCCCAGCTTTTTCTGATTGTGTTGGAGGCACAAATGAGTGAATATTTGCAAAAAACAATCAATTTGTACAATAAACATCTTGTCTTTCTTGAGTATTCAACTGGATATAGGTTAAACATGATCTGAAAATTAATGTACTCCTACATGACGCCCCAACTTCATTGGACTTGTGGTTGTGTGTTACAGCTTGTACCTGGAACCTCTCATTCAGGACTGGTCAGTTAGGCTGACACATTTGCTAAGCTGCATTCTTCAACTTTTAAATGCAATACAGAAGTACTGGACAGAAGGTTCTGTTTTTGCATTGGCTGCTACTTCAAGTTCTCCTTTTCCTTTAATCAACAACCATCGCAGGAAATGATGATAAAAGACAGCTGTAAACTGATACTGACAACAACTGAAAGGTCTCCCATAGCTCAGGCTGTTAGTGGAATCTTAAATCCACTGATTCAAATCATAGTGTCAAAGTAAACATTTCTGTCAGTGGGAAAAGAAGGAATGATAGTGATGAAGACTGCATGTCTTTGAAGAGTGATAGTGTGGGGTAAAAACAGAAAGTTGGACTCGGGTAACAGATGTAAACAACAAAGAGCATTAATAAAAAAGTTGCAGTCTGACTTCCCTGCTTGCAATCCTGCAAAGTCAGCTGTACCTCAGTGGAAAGGAGCCCCCGCAGGTCTGTGATACTGAAGATCAAGAACAGACTTGACTCTTTTAACTATCAGCAAGCATCAAGAATACAAGAGGATTTACAGAGCTTTATTGTTTAACTCTGGAAATGTTTCCTGCATGTGGCCACTGCCTGAAGGCAGAGAGAAGCATTTCGTCCTAACCTTGAAGGAGGCTTTTCTGTGAGTTAAAGCCGTTCTGCTGTTCCTCTCCGTTTTGTGAGGGAGACCCTGAAGAAGAGATAAAACAGGAATTATATAACAGAGCCAACAAAGGCCGTTACAAGTGAAAAAGAGCAGACACATTTTCTTCTCTGGGATAGAGTAACAAAACTTTTGACATCCACTCTTTCAATGATTTAAAGCTTCAATGTGTTTGATTCCAGCAAGTTCAAATACTTTAACGGGCCGTAAAGAACATAAAATACCAACTACACAGGGATGGTCTGCTTCCCAAAGGGGCTGTTCAGGAAATCATTCTTTCAATTTTTCATAAAATGAACATATTTCATCATAAACATCAGTTAAAGTTGTTTTGTATAAGCTTGAAAGACAAAACTCAAATAACCATTCATTCAATTCAATGTTAAGGGCTAAACGTGGATTGGTCCAAAGAGACCAAATGAAGAAAACATTGGATCCTACATCTTTGGTCATAAAGGCGTCTGTACTGAGAGCATCCTTTTCACAACCATCTTTGCCGCCTGCCTGTATGATATGAAAGTGATCACAGTCTGAGGTTCTTACCCCAGCCGTTGCTTGACACGTCTCTGTTGCAGATCTCGTTGGCCAGCCTCTCAAAGTACTCTGGCAGATCGGCGTACTCATCTCCATAGGAGATGACCTTTATGCCTTTGTCCAGCATGTTGTCCCGCAGCTTCTTGAATTCACCCACATCCTCACGCCTCACGAGCATGAAGTGCTCCAGGTCGGACTTGTGTTTGACTGCTTCTAAGAAGAGAGCTTGGAAGGTTGTGTCGTCTACTGTGCGGCCACACCCGAGGAACACAAAGGACTTGGTCTCATAGAGCTTCTGGATCTCCCGCTGTTGAAACAAGTCAATACATTTATCACAACACATAGACAAAACCTTATTTCCAAAAACATCAATGTGCAAGAACACTGCAAAGTTCTCTACTCCACCAGTATCACAATAACAACAAAACCCTCTACTAGAAATGGGTACTTCATGTGATACTTTTACAGGTGCCAACTGAATTCTGTCAGTTCTACTAAGTATCGACTCAGGTAAAATCAAACTGTACCATGTTCCAGTACCTAAACACATCCTTGTGACTCCTCAGTGAGTGGGAGTTGGTGATTTTCTATGCCAGACATGGACATGAAGTAGGTACAGCCGGGTTTTAATTGTGCATTATTTAGAAAAATCACTGCCTAGTTATAGTTAATTTATTAAAGGTAGGGTCTGCAAGATTTTCCTAAAAACTAAAATCTCATCTTTTACAGGACTAATCCTACTCAGTCAGCATCTATGAGCCTCTAAACGTGTGTCAGTGTCAGTGTCTGCTTCAACCTCTTCTCTGCCTGTGTGATGATGTTCTGGTTGACTCAGGGTGTTCCTGGGCAGAGAGTAGTTATGGTGACCCCAGCTAATAACAGCCTGCCCACTGTGCATGTGACTGGGTGTTGATGATAGCGAGTGGGAGAAGCCATCCTGAGCAGCTATGATAGCAGTCGTAACACGTAGAATGACATCCATTTATGTAGTATATTTCATTTACCTGCAGAAAGTCAGGTGTAAGGCTCTTGAGTCTCTCCCACCTAGAAGTGCAATTCTGCAGGTGCTCACTGGGTTGGTAAGTGTGTTGACATTTAGCTACAGCTATTAGCTACAATCGGAGGTGGTTAGCATTCGCAGCTGCTGACACTGAGTCACGGAAGAGGAGCTCAGATTGGATGTTGTATTTACTAAACAGTAATGACAATTCCTGTCGACTCCACCTTTAAGTTGTCGTTAATTTTAGTTAAAAGTTTTCATGTTGAAGAAATTTGTGAAACAACTGTGATGTTTCAATACAAACAGTTAAATGTTGTTTAGATATATAAGTTAAAGTTTATGTATTGAGAAATAAATATGTTGAATAGAAATTTCTCAAGCTTTCTTTATTAAACAAATCAACATTTTTTATCACATAAGCGCACACAAAAGTACCAAAAATTGTTACCGGTAACGGGCATCAGTACAGCATGGGTTCAAAGGTGAAAGGTACCCATCCATTTTCAGAGACGCTTGTTAAAGAAGATAACCAAGAGTCAGAACTCACCATAACCTCAGTGTTCCTCAGTACATTCTGGTAGCCAGCAGGGTGCAGCACAATCCCACTGGGGTTGGTGTAAACACCATGGATATGCAAAACACTTAACCGCCGCTTCTCCTGGGCCCACTCCAATACCTAACACATGCGTACACACACACACATGCACACACACACACACACACACACACACACACAGAGGCACACTCTTAACAGTCCATTGCACTCAATCCTGTTCTGACTGGGCAGGGAGTTAAATCAGTAAACAGAGGTGAGAGGATATTAGCCCTGATGGAGACGGGGCATAAATACCAGAACTGAGAGGCAAAGCCATGCGTCTCTACGAAATATCAAACCAGCTCTTTACCTTTGTGTTCTATTTCAAAAATAATCAATCTTTAAATGTACAGGGACATGAATGACATGAGTGAAAATGTAGACCTCACAGAGTTAGAAGAAGAAAAGTCAGAACAGAGACAACCCTGCTTGACCGGGGAAACACAGGTTTCCCCCTCACTGAGGTCTTAAGTCAAAAGTAAATATTGTTCTATCTATAAAATTGGACAGGAGCTGAGTAATGGCCAGAACTTTAACCTTTCCCCACCTGTCAGAGACAAAAGGCTCCTTCAGGTCAAAGCATTATCTTTTTTCCCCTATGACTCCACAACCAGGAACTTCACAGAAAAGATAAGACCATAAATGAGGCTAACTGGGAAAATATTGAGACGATGTGAAAGTGTGTTTGTGATTAGCACTGAGATCATCTGCCCTGAAACCTCCATGTGTAAGCTCCCATAATCAGGTCACTTCCTAGAGTGACCTTTGAACTGAAAGAGTGCAGAGGTGTATTTGTGGCAGAAAAGATTGATCTACCCCGAAGCACAATCCATGACTTCAATACCTTCTTCTCATCTGTAAGGTCCAGGGACTCCAGCTTTGTGTCCTGGTGAGCTGCGTATATCTCCAACAGGTTGTCAAAGTTAGTAGTGAGCACCAGTGCCCCACTTTCCATTAGCTGTAGCACGGAGCGCAGTAGATGTTTCCCAGCATGCTCCATCTTGCACTCCAAATCATCAAACACCTCATAGAGACAGTCTTTGAAGAAGGTGGATCGTACGTTCCCTGTTCTCTGTAAAAGAACAAATAACCATTAATAATGAGGAACGCAAAATAAAACTTCACTGATTGAGTTCTTTCATCTGCATCTATATTATTATGTTCTGCTTCAGGTACCTCATGCTTTTCCGAACAGCTGGGGTCAAAGTCTATCAAGTTTAAGGAGATATAACATCTCATTAGATAAGTACATGTACTGTACAAGTACAGGGTTCTGTAGTGCTTCTTAATACATGGATGTTGTTTCACTTTTTCACCACAAACCTCCAACCACTCACCTATAGTGTAATTATCAGATGGCTGTGTGAGCTTCATCTACTGTTCCAAACTCATCAGCCTTTCACCTATAACAGCTCTGAATGCACAGTAACAGTGGAGGGAAAGGGGAAGTTGAGCTCTGGTTTTGTGTACAAGAGGAAGTAAACTGTCCAAATAAATAATAATAGTATTCAGCCACTGATCTTCATTTCAGGTTTGGATTTGAAATATTTCACTCTTGCTTTGTTGTCAGGTGTTTCTATATATCATATGCATTCTCACGAATTGTCAAGAATGCATGTTTTTCTCTTATTTGTCCAAACTTTTTTTTTTAAAAGGGCCATATTTGGTATGCTGAAAAGGACCCAGGACCAGAGGCTCTTACTGACATGTTTATTAACAGTGAAAGTAGCATATGAATGTTCTATTTGAGAACTATTTCTTAGTCTCTAAGTTTAGTCAGACATGCTTGTGCCATCATTACAGACCTATGAGATAAACCTCACCTGGGAAACAAAAATGTCATCATTTTTATAAGACAGGATCAGGACTGGACTTCATTATGATTGTTTTAACCTCCTGAGACCTTGTGTGCTCTTCTTATTTCTCCTTGCTATTTGGGATCAGTAAGACCTAATAGGTACAAAAACTACACTCTGTTTTTGTTTGTTTGTTAAGAGGTTTAAGACTATTACAAAAAACATGTTTGCCTAAAATATTTCTGATCCTTCATTCTGAACCATTTTTATGCACCAACTTTTGTTTTCTTCACCATGTCATAACTATGATTTAGTCTTGTGTCCTCTTATGTGTTTTTGACCTCTCAACATTCATGAAGCACAATTTTGCATTATGCTAAATGTCTTTCAAGTAATGTTAATAATCAATGAATTGAAAACAGAAGCCGAGGGGTGCATGAAAATGGACACAGGGCTAGGATTGGCCCCAAGGCCTGACTTTGGACATGCCTACAGAAGGAGTTTCTGAGAATATATTCATTATATGTGTAGAAATGAGAGTATGAAGTGTTATCAAGCAGTCAAATTTAGGCTTTGAAAGCTCATGATTGGCTAAGCCCCAGTAGAAATGGTGATGCATTTGCTTTATGAGCAGTATGACTGCCCATTAAATACAAAAATGTATACGTAAGTAGTTTGTCTGTTCTTTGTAGAAATATGGCAGAGAAAAATGGTGGCCTTGCACATGGCGTTTCATGAGACAAACAGACATTATGTCAACAACTTAAATTTCTTCTGATTTAATTAGTAATACCATGGAACAAAGATTGCTAGAGGAAATGTATTGAAGTTAAAGTACACGTTTTATGATGGAACTGTAGTGGAGTAAAAGTAAAAGTTGTCACATCACTAAAATATTTGTACTTAGTTACATTAACACTGGTTATAAAAGGCCCATCTAAGATAAAATTAAAAATATTTATTTGAATGTAATTTAATGCTAATTAGATCATATTTATGACACTGACATTTTTCACTACGCCACGATGTATGATTTAGGTGTTAGTTAGCTGCACAACAGAGACTTTATTCCCTAACTGAAAGAGTTAACATTTAAAGTAGTAGAAACTTGAACTTTGGTTGATATTTCTAACAAGCTACCAAAGAGACTGTAAACCTTTAAGGTCAGCAATAACAAGGTTAGAAGAAAAACGTTCTCTGTTTTGTAGTTATCAAAGGTCTGAGGAGCTGGTGCCAGCCACCAACATTACTCAAGGTGCTCAAACAGAAATATTGCATGATGGAAGGGTGTAACCACATTTTGTTATTTTCAAATCACATTTGGTTTGAACATGCTTTTAAGGCTTCCTCCCAGTGCTGTTCCTAACAGGAATTCCTAACGCCATCCTGACTACCAGTGAGATTTCAGGGGTGTGTCAATGTTATGCTGGTTTTCACAATATCTACTCAAGAGCTTCTTTGTTCTGTATAATGCAGTTTAATCATCAACCTCTCTGTCCATAGCTCTAAAAGTCTGGCGTATCTGTTCAGTCTAAGAGATTTAGGGCTGAGACTTCCTCGTCCAAAGCTCACACAAGGAGAGTTGGGCAGCTAAGAATAGCAAAGGTGGTGTAGTGAGTGACCAAGGTGATCCTGGTTCAGGGAAATGCTCCGTTGACTTTCAGAGATTAGGGCCCTAATGGGCTAAACAGCAGCAGTCCTTTCCACAGGAAGAGGCTTCTTATCTACATGTAGTCCCAACAGCACCCACCAAAATCACAACGTCCTTGGACTTATGTAATAACAACATCAAGTGGAAATAAACCACACCAGTGTTAATTCTTTTGCATTGGTAGATACTAGCTCAGGAAGTTAAAAATGATGAAGTAAGTGCTGAGTAGAGATATAAGTCTAACAAATACTGACCCTTTCTACCTCTGCTGCTATTGGAAACCTGTGACACAAGGATCAGGATACTTCACATGGACACACAGAGAGGTGTAGTGAGGTCACACACTCAGAGCTTGGCAGGATTAAGTCAAAACTATTTCTGCAACATAGAGTTTTATGATAAAAAATGCAGATTTTTACTCCCTGCAAGTGAAAGGACAGAGCAAATATTTCCTTCCTGGCTCAAGCGAGCAGTTACATTAGTCAGCGCTGTTGTCATTAGCCTTGTTTCTGCCTAGGTCAAATATGTGATAGGATTTAACAACATTCTCTTGGGTTTTAACTTCAGATTACCCTCATTACCCACTTTTGTGTGTCTGAAGTCCACCATAACTCAGCTACTTACCGTAGAAAGAGGGTTAAACTCTCACAGCCTTCTGCCACTTGGTGTACATGCACTTTGAGCAGACACATATTTCTCTCTTCTCAGGGTACTTTCATCAAAGAACCTATGGTGTGATGTCATCTGTACTGAGTGAACACTAAAATCCAAACGTCACCATTTATACTTGGACATTAGCTCAGGTAAAGTCTGATGCTAGCTGCAACAAAACATTTGCAGCGGGGTTTTGTGAATGAAATCGTGACTCATGGCCCTGACTGTAACCAGCTGTATGCTTGCAGTTTGACCCCGGTTTGAATGGAAAATCTGGGCTGGGGGGCCATTGGTTCACATTAGTCTATGCTTGTTTTTTTCCTCAGCATGCTAGAGCCTGTTGTGCTTGTAGCCAATAGCATTCGGCTAGTGTCTGCACGACTGTGGATTGAAATAAACACGATGGATAAAGCCATAAAAGCGCTGTTTGTTCCCTTTGTGACAACAGGCTGAGGGCTGAAACAAAGAGTGTTTTATCAATGTCAAAGGTGCGATGAGACATGACTAACACAGGAGGCAAATGGTATTAAGGCTCCCATCTGCCAGCCCTGCTCCAGACCAGACCGGTTCCAGATATACAGAGTTGTTTTTGATATAGAATTCATAAGGGCTTATCTTCTTTTCTTTCTCTGCTTCTTTTTTTATTAACATTTTTCTGCCTCTGAAATACTTTTGAGAGGCATAATTGATAATTTTGTGACTCTGATCAGTAAATTCTCCCACAAAATTCAAGGTTTTATATCGGTGACATTGGATTGAGAACTTCTCTTGAGCAACTGAAAGTTTGTCAAGTCTCTTGAAAGGTTCTTGACAGGTTTGTTAGTGTGTCTATTTGTTGAAAGTTTACAGAAATTTTTGTTGGAGGTTATTAGTCGCTCAGTTCTGAGGTGGTCAGAACCACTGATTCAATTTCAGAACTCCATCTCTTTTTGAACCCATTGACATGTACGTAGACATTTTCTGAAGACAAAACACAGCTCTCAAAACTTACAAGTGAATAATTGAGATTTTATGAGACTCCATGTTGTCGTGTAATGCAGAAGGGGATGGTAACACACTTGTACATGCCAGTTGTTGTTTGAACGTATCATGCATGCCTCAAGATAGCAAATTAATTCTTTTTTTTTTTTTTTTTGTCTCCTCTGTGCTGCTGGGTTTAATTGCATTTGTTGAAGAATTTCTCACCGTTCTCTGTGTTTATATTGCTCCATAGTACTCGATTCACAAAAAACAACTGTTTTAAAAATCATCCATACACCTGTGGGTGCAGCCTTGAGTGAATAATGACAACACGTTACAATTGCTAACAAATAACATGTTAAAAATATAAATTTAGCAGGGCTGGTTTTTTGAGACTCTACTGTAATTTTGACTGAGGTCACTGCTGAATATGAGTAATTATACAGGCTTACTTATGACAGAAAATATACAAGTGACCCATATTAGTTAAAGGCACTTCTTAAATTCATTAACACACTTCCTTCAGGTGAACAAATGCACAAAGATGCCAAGAAAGTGAAAAAGACAAATGATGAATGAGACAACGTAGCAACAGCCTGAAAGGAAGAGTGTTTTTAACTTTTCTTCAATGAAAATCATTTGCATGTACAACACGTCCTTTAAAGCATAATGGAGAACAACATATGGCGACAAGAATCAACACTTCCTTTGTGAGTGATTGATTACATGTAATTACTTAAAAAGTATCAGTATTGCCAAAAGTATTTCTTAAGTTGAAAACCCACAAATCCTTGTGTCATTAGTGTTGGGTGTTTTAATGAGACACTGCTGAGGAGCTGTATCTAAATCCATGCAAGTTGAAACAAAACGTTCCTGGCAGAGGAGAGGACAGAGCTGACAGTGTGACTGCCATGTGTTTGTACACGTGCGACAGGGGTGGGGTGGAGAGAGAGGTAAGAGAAGAGCTCAGGCTGACTTACCGGAGAAAGTTTCTGGATGAGATCATGGGCCACATGGACCAAATTCTTATCTTCTTGCATGTGCTTCTGGAAGCGCCGACTCTCCTCCTCCTCTAATAGGTCAAAGTCATTGGCTGCATCAAGCAGAGCCTGGATGAGGCCCTTCCAGGATCGGAGTGCGGGCACCTGAGGGGCCACTGCAGAGCTCACCCCTGTGCCTATCACCAGCACCAGCTCAGGGGCCCGCTTCGTCTTAAGGCTGGGTAGAAGTTTCCTGTAAAAAGTGGATGGATGATAACGGCTGCAGAGACTCTTTCCAACTACATCTCTCGCTTTCATCACCCTAAAATATGAATTTTTCAAGAGCTCAGATGTTTTATGTGAAACTTAATCTATCATCTTTTCTGCTCCCATGTCAAGTCAACATTACACAGAAGGATTTTATAACAATCCCTGTTGAGAAGACTGATGCACGTGTTGCAGACAGTGTGTGTAGGACCTGAACGTACCTGGGTTTTTTTGCATTTGAGTCTGCATCCTGAGAATCAGCTGCAGGTCGCTTCTCAGTTTTCACTGCAACAGCGGAGGCCATTCAGCTCCTGTAGCAGAAACATGATCAAGCACACGCTGACTCTGATGTCTAATTATGCAAACAATAACCAACACCAACACGACTTCTGTGGGTGTGCTTCACTTCAGAAGGTTTACACTGAGATACCTTTAGAAAACTGATTCAGGGGACAGTTTTGACCATTTTGTAAAAATAATCTGATTTTGAATAGGTTTCCTTATTGAGATTGCAATTTAATGCATCGTTATTTTTAGGTTCCCATCTTATGTGCTGTGAAACAAACAAAGCAGTATAATACTCTTAATCTATATAAATAACTTTTAAAAAGGAGCTATTTTGAGTCATTTGGCAAATTTGGTATCATTCGCTATATTGAAGAGGATGATCCTTTTTTCTCATTTTCATTTTGAATAAAAAAACAGAAACATGTCAGAACATAGGGATTTTTCCTTCACAAAAAAGACAAGAAACTCTGCATAAACACGTACATCTTAAAAAAAACTGAATATCATGAAGAAGTGAAATATTTTGGTCACTTATTTCAGAAAAATATTATATAGACTCATGAAACATAGAGTGAATTATTTTACATTGTTATTTCTTGAAATGTTGATGATTAAGGCTTACAGTTGCTGAAAACAAAAATTGGTAAGAAAAAAAAAAATAAGAATATCATACCAGCTGAACAAAAAAGTATATTTCATGAAGAAGTGTCAAGCCTCCAAAAATTGTGCACATGTATATGCACTTAATTCCATTTTTGCCACTCTTAACTTCTTTTAGACCATTTAAGTCACTTTTAATGCTTCTTTTGTCACTTTTGGGTCATTTTTTTACTTCTTTCTGACTGTTTCTAAAGTTTTTTTTCAATGTTCTTTCCAATTATTGCTGCTTTTTGACCATTTTTGTCACCTCAAATAGAATTTTATTGCTTCTTATTGTTGTTTTTACTGCTTGTCACCACTCAAGATTGTTTCTTGCTAAGATATTTTTCAAAAGTTTGTCTCTGTGGTTGGGCAGGGTCGAGTAACACTGGTGCAGAGCAGAAAACAGCTACTACGAAAATGTTATCTGGTATTCTGACACATTTGAGGTTAAATAAATATTACAGTGTTTGTGATTGGAATACTGAAGCAGGAAATACTGTGATTTAACAACCCTACAGCCAATTTGTCTTTTCTAATGAAGGATTTACAGTAATAGAAAAAATATGAATAATAAATCAAAAATAATAAAACAGAATGCTATAATGATTTCATGCTGCATCACTGTTTGTTTCCTGAAACGCCCACCATAAATGTTGTGATAGTTCAAGCAACTTGTAAGGGATGTGAGGGATGTGAGCTATTTTTTGTCAACCAACTGTATATTTTCTGTTGTTTTATTTTATTTTTTTAAGAATTGTTACATAACTAAGATAGAGTCCATGCCCCACCTGCTGATCAGTGAGTCAAATACACTTAGTCAACGTGATCAACTTGTCCACATGTCAACACTGAGGGGGGAATTGATTTCTGAGGAGAAATCTAATATTTACCCCAAATACACAAAACACTTTCAATAATCTTAGCAAACACAACACAGTAGAGTTTTTTTTTTTTCTTCTTTAAAAATAAATAAATAAATACTTACCCAAATACACGCAAGTTAATGTCCAGTGTTTTTGTTTTGTTCCAGCAGAAATCCTTTAGATCCGAAGACAAGAACTGAAGCTTCTCTTCTGACGTGGACACGTTAAAAAGCTTTGGGTAGGTTTGAGTTTGAGGCTTTTTACTGTGAGTTCAAGTTAACCACACTGTCACTTTAACGTCAGTGCCCAGAGGGTTAACTGGGAGTATAACCCCAAAGAATGAAACAAAAACAACCCTACTCTACCTTTAAAAGTAACAGCAGTTACTCTAACGTTAGTTCAGCGTGGAGCTTTTTAAGCTAAGCTATCTACCAGTTAGTTAAAAGCCCCAAACTCCCTCTACTCACCTACCATTCTGAGTGGGGAGGGAGAAAAGCGTTAGAGTCGTCCTAAACGAGTATACTGTCAACCCGCTGTGTCACCTGGTTAACCACAGGTACCGTTAACCTCACACTCTCTTCACTCCCCTGAGTATTCTTCGCATTGTCCGTCTGTGCTCAAGTTTAGCGGAGCTGTTGAAGTCACCGCCTGTGGTGATGTGCGCCCGCTCTCGTGGTGCGTTCAAGTGCTGCACCGAAAAAGTCATACTACTACTGTAATGTCTAAAATGTTTTTATTTCATTTCGGAATTCAAACACATTAATCCTGACACACTTATTAATGAGACAAAACAAAAATATTGCATATGTAGTTCATAGAAAAAAGGTAGTATTTTATGTTGTCTTTCCTGAACATAGAATACCACGCACTAGTAAAGGGTGTGTTTCTCGGCGTCAAAATGTTCTTCAGTTAAGATGATATTCTATATAAAGAAGAGTAAATTATACATCCATACTACCACAAACTGTATTATTTTACTTCAGTTTGTACGATATAGAAATAAATGCTTCTTATTTCAAGGTCAAGAAGTGAAAATTCACAGTGAACACTTGAACGCACCAGCAGCCTCGTGACGTCAGCCACAAATAAGGAGCTGGACAGGAGGCAACAATTAACCGTGCAGAGCTGTTTTCGTCATAAACGTGGTTCACCTACCATTCTGAGGGTAGAGGGCTGGTAGTTGTGATGTTAATGTGCATATTCCAGCTTTTTCAGACCTTAAGTCGACTTTTTTTTTTCCACAGTCTGTGTGGCGTATCACTGTGAAGAAGATCTGTTATGTAATACTGGGAATCCAACCAATGTTTAAAAGTGTTTAAGGCCCCTTAGGCAATAAGACAGTATGTGAGTCATAAATTATAAACAGATTCACAACTTTAGTTTCAGCTGCATTTACTTTCTTATTATTTATTTAATAACTGGAGCTCCCAAAGCAGCTATCAAACTGTAATTACTTTTTAAATAATAATGAGCTGATGAAATCCTGCTTGCACAAATCGATACACCCATTGGGAAACTGTTTCCTACATGTTGTCCTGCGTGGGTCTTTCCAATAACATATGCTAAATAGAAACACGTCAGCACATCTTTGTGTAGTAAAACTAAAGCTACATCGCCATCTCCTGTTTGAAATGAAAACTACACTAGTGAAGGAGTTAAAAGCAAAAACATTGATCTGTATGGCAAAATATTTACAGCTGAAACCCACTAGTGTGTTGCACATAGATCAATCAATCAAAATCACTTACTAATAAATGAGTCCATTCCATTTTTTTGTTGTCAAGTTTTAAGATACCAGGTGTATGCTTTATTAGATGTGCACTAAATAAATATTCACTTTTCATTGAGTGGGATGCCAGGGTCTGTGAGATGCTGTAACTCCTCCATTTAGATTATGGACTGGCCACTGGACAATTAACTTGGAAATGTTTGCTTTTATTTTTACCTGTATATACCTATCTGTTCATCTACCATAACATTATTTATCTTCATGTAAATGTTGCAACCTGTTTGTAAATCAGTTTAAACACTGCGTCATGTCTTCACACCTATTTGGTGTGCAATATCTGTTGAAAAGTTCATCCTTCTATAATCACAATTTATACATGATGTGAGTATTGCTTAACCTTTGGTGCTTTTTACTCTTGGTATTTCCTTCTTGTTGTACTACCACTAGAGCCCGACCGAATAATCGGGCCGATTACAACATGTCACCTTAATCAACATCAGCCATTATGTAGTCGATGTATAAACTTTTTTTTTTCTGTGTGATCGTGTTGTTCCTGCTCCTGTGTCTGTCAGGCTGCAAACTGCTCTCTGCCAATGATAAATGCTCCTGTTAACTCACACGTCTACTATTACCTAATATAAGACTGTAATATGGCATTCTAAAGATGTGTAAGATGCTTTTTTGCTAAATAAACAGAGCTCCTGTCAATACACGCATCCACCCTTTTGTAATAAAAGACTATAATATGGTGTTTTAACGTTGCTGTGTCAAACCCAAAATCACACTTTGGGTATTATCACAATTTGTGTTCATGTACAGTATATATCCTCTGTACATCAATGTTCTTATTTTTTGTATCAGCAGATATGTGGGAAATCAGCTGATATATCAGATATCGTGATATTGGTCGTACTCTAATTACCTCTGTCTCATTTGCTTTCTTACTTCTGTATCATATCAAGAGCTATAGTACCAACAAATATCCCCCTGAGATTAAGAAAGTTAATGAAGTATTTCTGATTCAGATTCATATTCTAATTACTATTCACAAGGCTAAACGTGGCATTAAGTCCAAAATTTATCCATGAGGACAGAAGGAGAGATCTGTAGTTCCAGTTCTGACAGTATTTGTACTTTTCAATATTCATTTATGACTTATGTTCAGTATATTTACAAAAACTGCGGTCACATTCTTCCAAGCTCCCACAATCAAATCTACATCAGAAAAATGTCCACAGAATAATGTGTATTCAGATCAATTAGAACCCCACTTTTTTATTTAAGGACAAAACCAAATCAACGTTCCATGATCAATACTTCATATCACCTTACAGACAAACAAAGAAGGCAACACACTTTAAAGTAGTGACACGATCCACACAATTTACCTGGTGAGGACACACTATTAATATTACAGTGCAATACATGTGTGTAGGCCTATTTCAATTTACAGCCTAATTCACTCAAGAAGTCAGTGCCAATCAATCAAATCAGACCATACATTTTCAACCTTCACACATCAAAATGCTGAAAGATACAGTTAAATAATCTAAGGCTTACATATTTAATCTTCAGCATTCCAAAATATATCATCACATTTTTATTCAATAAGCTTGAATTCCCAATCATCAACTGAATAAGAATATTGCACCTTTAAGATTTAATGGTTCCCTAATTAAAGGCTCCTTGTTTGGTTCATAAAGGAGAAAAGGCATTCTGGTTGAATTTGAGTGGTTAAAAACCAACACTTTCTCAAAAACTACTTTCAAACCATAGTTTATTTGCAAGAATAAATATTTTACGTGAATGTCAAAAATCTAACCTAAAGCCCTTTAAGATGAAAGTTTCTGACACAAAACAAGTTTCTGTCTCTCTACCACTCTCCTTGAGATGCAGCAAATAGCTTATGCCCTACAGTATGACCATAAAAAAGTGATGCACAACAAATTCTTCAGATTCAAGGCTGGCAGATGTAGTTCAAAGGTAATAGTACTATATTTTGAATTTATTGCATTGGTTTGAGTGGCTTAGCATTCTTATTATGACTATTGAGAAAACTGCAGGTGTAAGATTCAGCAATATTGTAATAATTGGTTTAAGCAGATGTGTAACATAGAAGTATTGTTTTTGAGAAGTCTCATGAGGGAAGTTAGTTGTTTAGAAACTTCCAAGTCTTTGACTCGTAAAGGGCATCAGAGTGAATAAATATGGCTTTGTTAGGATTAGCATAGGTCTTGTCAGTGCCAGCTCTACAGTTGTTCAACAGTATTTTCTTTTTCTTCATAACCCTTCATAGAGACCAACAGTCTATAAAAAGCCAAAGCTTCAAAGGAAAAACTAGAAGGAGGGGGAGAAGAAGCCAAAGAAGGAGAGTAAAAAGAAGGACTGAGTGTTTTAGAGAGAGAGGATTTCTAAACAGAGATGGAGCCTTCTCTAAAGTTGGTCTTCCCTATGAGAACATTGAGGAGTACAGCTTTACCCTCCTGGCTTTCCCTTTGTGCCTGTTTGATGATGTCACTGAGACTGTCCTCGTCTTTGCGTCCCACGAGGTAGCCCTTACCGCCATAACCATCAGCCACGATATGATAATCTGTGAGGAAAGGAAAAGAAATCAGAATACGCAGGTTATTAACTGCAGCTGCTATATCGACACATTGGGACAGGGTACTTAATAGCAAATCAGATTAAATTGCAATATGTCCTTCTGCAATATTCTGATCGCAAACAGTGCAATATTTTGTGACCTGAAATGTTTTAGAATATCGGATAACTTTTTTGCAGTAGATGTTTTGTTCTTACACCAGTGCTACCTGCTTAACCAAAGAGACAACCTGTTAAAAACTACCACGGCAGAACAAGCTAGGCTGCAGAAACAGCAAGAAGATGCAATAAAAATAAGTTGAAGGTGACAAAAATGGTCCAAAAGCAGCAAAATTGGATAAAAAGTGGTAAAATTTGGAAGAGAACTTGGGAAATAGCACAAAATGTAATCCAAAAGTAGGAAAAGAAGTGAAAAGTGACCTAAAATGGTCAAAAAGCAGTAACAAGTAGCAAAAATTTGAATTCGAAAATGAGCATATTTCTCTAAAGCCTGACAATTCTATTTAAAAGTATCCTTTTTTTCATTGAGCTTATATTCATTATCTGTAAGCCATAATCATCAGCATTTCAAGAAATAAAGTCCTGAAATAATTCACTGTCGGTAAAATGAGTCTATATGACGCCTGGTTTTCACTTTGTGTATAAGTGACAAAAATGAACAAACTCTCAAGACATTCAATTCTTTCTAATATGATTCCTTATATGCAAAAAAAGTGTTTCCTTTGTTTTTTTCATTCATCTAAAATCCCTTTTCCCTCTCATGTGTATTTTTCTTGTTTAAAACGCGTCTAAATCCCCCCCCCTTCAATGTAGCAGGTGATGACAAATTTGCCATATTGATCAAAATAAAATAGCTTTTATTTTTGAACTTATCTGTAATCTTATGAATCAACGTAGTGCTCTTTAATGAAATGTAAATTATTGCTTGTGTTTGTTTGACAACAAATAAGATGGGAACTTAAAATTAATGGCAGAATAAATCACAACTGCAGTATAAGGAAAAATAATGGCAAGTATTTCTTTTTGCAAATCATTCAGCCCTACAACAAATTAATGCAGAAGATCACAGTCTGAAAATGAAAGTACATAAACACAGCAATCACAACATCCAAGTAACAGTGTGTAGGGAAAATATACCTGTGAATGCAAGGCCACATGCAACATTGCTGCCCAGTATAGGGACCTGCTCCCTGGATATCTGACTCCAGCAAGCATCGTTTCCCACCACAGCTATAACTGGTGTCTAAAGACAAACACAAAGGGGAAAATATCAAAATATTCTGTCACTTCAAGGCACACATTTATCTAAAAGAACTAATACTCTTCACTGGGCGGATGAAGACTGTAATAATTATCTCTCTTTAATTGCTTGACTCCAGCCGAAATCTTTTTAATTCATTAAATCCAAAAGTAAAGATGGCTCTGTCTGTACTTTTGATGACGTCACTCCTTCCTATTGACAATCTGACACAACTTCAGATTGCATTGACAGCCAACATGGGAGAACACTCAGATTTTGAACCACATGTTTTTCTATTGGTGACAAATGGCTGACCAGTCACTAACAGAGAATAGAAGATAAGGTGTTTTGGGAAAAAAAAAGAGGTTGACAGTTGAAACACAAATAACTGAGTCACATGAATTTCAGCTACATTGAAGAAAACAAATGTGGAGTAACCCAAAAATGGAAACCTAGTGCAGGCTTTGATAGTGTTAGGACTGCATGAGTGAGAAGAAAATGCTGACAGAGAAGTTACGTGGAAATGAATCTGTTATAGTTGCTGCTGTTATTTCATCTGTTGGGAACACTGACAGAAAAATACAGGTTTTACCTTATGAAAGCAATGATTTACATAATGAAAAGAAATGGCAAAAAGTTGACAGAAAGGACACTATTACAACAGGATCACTTTCAATGGCAAATGTTTTCATCTATATAAATAAATCATTTTGATAAACAAAAACATGTATACATAATTCCAAACTGAGAGTTTGTATTTTGAGTTGATGGTCAGGTATTAAATGAAAAAAATGTACAGCTAGCAGTTGGTTAAGTGAAATAGAAACCTAACAAGGGGAATCAACACATAACAACTGAGTCATTACCTGCAAATATTAAGCAAATGAATTTTACCTTGTGTCTAGTAAATGTGTCAAACTCTGCAACACTGTATCCTAAGGAGCCATCTCCATACACTATCCACACCTGAAAAGCAAAAAAAAAGCATTTCTAGTTTGTTAAGAGTGACCACTAGATAATCAGAGTTGTAACATTGGACAATAATTTACCTCTGAGTCAGGACGGCATAGCTTTGCCCCAAGTGCAAATCCTCCTCCAACTCCCAGGGTTCCAAAGGCACCTAATAAAACAAACAACAAGTGATGTTAAGATTTTATGTTTCACCACCTTGTACACTGCTGTTGACCAGCCTCTAACATAAGGTGGTCAAACGTGCATCAGTGAGCACCAGAAACAAAATCTGATTTTTTCATTCCTGATTCAACATGCTGAAATGTCTGACTTACAAAAGCTGGTCATAATCCACTTGTCAATTTGTTTATTAGGTCTCACCTGGATCTAGCCAGCGCATAGGTCCTCTTGGTCTCATTATGTAGGCAGCACTACCAACAAAGTCTCCACCATCTGCAACAATGATGCTGTCCTCTGCCATCAGCTCATCCACATGGTGGAGGACTTTCAAGGGATTCAAGTGGTGTTCTGTCTTCTCATCAGCTTTAGCCCTGATTCAAAGATGTGCCAGAGTTAATGGATTATTTACAGGCAAAGTTTCTATGTTTTTCTTTTTCCCTCTTTTTTTTGTTGGGGCTGTAGTGTTTTTTTAATCACTGAGAACAGTTACTTGTCTTGATAACACTGATGGTTTTACAATACTTGATGGCACACATAAACAAGATTCCAGTGTAAATGTACCTCTGCTTACCTGTTTGCATTTTCTTTGGTTATGTCTCCTGCTTTGAGGCTCTGGGGCCATTCCTCTGGGCAGCGATGACCCTTCAGGCCTTTGGAGAGTCTCATTAAGAATGAACCTGCATCACCTAAAACAGACCCATATTTTCTGTTTCAGACTTTTGCATGTAAACCTCCCACTAGTGAACACAAGAGCACATACCATAGCTAAACATGCAGTTTAAAGTTCTCAGAGGGAATGTGAGGACTATCCTTTTGAAGCGGATAACAGTGACTCCTTGCTAGTGCTCATCTACCAAGCAGAGTTAACGTAACCTGGCTCTCCCTTCTATCAACAGACTCCAAAGTCTGAGCAGATCACTGAAGTATAACAGCTGCATGTGGACAGGAATGAACATCATCACAAAGAGCTTCGCCTTTAGCTCGTGTTTAAGCCTATAGCTTGTGCTCTA
Source organism: Thalassoma bifasciatum (assembly GCA_008086565.1). Classification (NCBI taxonomy): domain Eukaryota; kingdom Metazoa; phylum Chordata; class Actinopteri; order Labriformes; family Labridae; genus Thalassoma; species Thalassoma bifasciatum. Next base: position 43,280 of record RPOG01003092.1, on the reverse strand, counting down.
TCACTCTCCTGTTTAGCTTTCCTCTGCTCCTCTGTCCCTTTTCTGTCAAGCAGTCAAGCTCCACTGTCCACGATTATTATTGAATAAATCACAGAATTTTTTTCAGCAGAGAAAAAACATAGATCTGTTTTCTCACTGCTAAATTTCATCAGCCGGCATGGTGTTGTCATAGCATTTTCAACTTGCATAGCATTTAGAAATAACCTATTTTGGCATTGATAATCTCATTTTCAGTCATGGTTTACGATCAGGCATCTATCTAGATAAGATACTTTTTCAAGATCACTCAGAAAAGTCCTCACAGTCCCTTTGGACAAAAAATGCCATTTATGACTAGCAGGGACTCCTTGCCAGTGCTCATCTACTATGCAGGGTTAACATAACCTGGCTCTTCATTCTATCAACAGATTCTAAAGTTTGAAAAGATCCCTGCAGTATGACAGCTGCATGTTATACGACTGTCAAACATCTAAATGACTTTGTGTGACCCTATTTAGAAATACTTGTCATTAAGGGCTTTAGAGAACATACCCTGAATTGCGATAGTTGGTTTCCAGAACATATCTGAGTTTTTTAGCAGCTGTGTCTTATCTCTGTTGACTGCGATGATTTTACTGCGCCTGTTGAGAACTCGCCCGTAGCTCAGCCGAAAGTCACACACGGTGCCTGCAAACAAGATGCACAATGTTAACACTTCCCTGGACCACAACATGGCCTGGGGCTGTGACTGAGTATCTTTCAACATCCAGCTTCATCACAAATTTTATTTTAACAAATAAGAAGAATTGGTTGAACTTCTTTTCTCCGATGAATTAAAAAAAAGTCATTCAGACACTGAATTACCAATTGACAAAGTTGTTTCTCCGTGTATTAGTCTGACCTGCTAGGAGCACCAAGTCTGCCTCCTTCAAAGCATCTCGCCTGTTTTGTCTGATGTGAATGGGGCTGTCTTTACCCAGCATGCCGCGGGACATGCCCCCAAGGAAGCAGGGAATGCCCAGGTCCTCCAACGCTTTCCTTAGAGGTAGGAAAATATTTTGGTTTGTAAAACATCCTGAAGTACAGTAACAAAACGACAATTACAGTTTGAGCAGCAAAGCATGACACATCTCTCCTGACAGTGAGCAGTCAAACAGAGCTTGGTATCCTGCATGACATTGGGAACAACAGCTTTTACTTTACCTAATATCATCAGCTGGTGTTGGGGGTAATGTTGCTTGGCTGCCCAGGAGAATAACAGGCTTTTTGGCTCGACTCACCAGCTCTATGCACTGCTGTACCTGTTTTTATTTTCAGAAAAAGAAGGAGCTCACAAAAGTTATAACAGTCACATTAACCATGAACTGTACATACAGACTAACTATGCTTTATTTGGCTTAAATGTGTCATATTCCTGAGAGTACTGAACCTTGAGAATGGAGGCTGAATTACCTGATCGTCTGTGGCTTGTGGGATGTCTACAGGAAGTGGTGACACATCTCTGGTCTCCCAGGCTCCAGCGAAGAGATTCATGAGATGGTTATTGAGGTACCTTGGAAGACATCAGAACATCACATTATACTGGGGTTTTTTTTGCTGTTATTTGAGAGTAGAGGATGAATTATGTGATTAATAAAGTACAGATGTCCAAGATTTTGTAAACACATGCACTGCTTCACCAAAAAAAAGTCACCACCTAGATTTAACTAAGCAAATAGATACAAGCCTCCTATTGGATAATTACTGCATGGGTGATTATCTTTCGGCCGGAAACAAGTTATTTAACCTTAGCTGATACAATGAGTAACTTCTTATTTCTAAACGACCATGGAGAAAGACACATCCTGTGGTGGTGGAAAAGATGTTAGTCTGTTTAAGAAGAGTCAAATGATTGGCATCAAGCAGAGAAAACATCTAAGGAGATTGATGCAGAAACTACTAAAATAGGGTTAAGAACTGTCCAAAAAAAAACTAAAATACTGGAAGGATGGTGGGGAACCATCCTTTTCCAGGAAGAAATGTGGTCGTAAAAAAATCCTGAATGACTGTGATCGGTGATCACTTAAACGTTTGGCCAAATCAAATGTAAGGATTGAACAGCTGTGTAGCCTTGAGACAACTCCTTATCCGTAAGGCTAGCCAGAAAAAAAGGCTTCAGTTTGTTAGGGAGCAAAAAGATTAGACTCTGAAGAAATAAAATAAAGTCATGTGGTCTGATGAGTCCAGATTTACCCTGTTCTAGAGTGATGGGTGCATCAGGGTAAGAGAAGCAGGTGAAGTGGTGCTCTCTCCAATTATCAATACAAGATCTTGGTGAAAAATTAATGCAACACTGGATGGAGTAAATCTTGTGCAATTGCAGAAGCTTTTCTAAAAAATGCCACAGCAAATGCGTGCTTTAATCAAAGCTAAAGGTGGTCCAGTCAAACATTAGAGTGTGTGACCTTTTTTTTGGTGGAGACTTTTTTTTTGGGAGGGCCAGGCAGTGTAATGTGTTAGACTTAACCAAAGGACAACCAGTTCACACTTTTTGGCTGCAGAGAAACTCAAAAATCTTACTGTCATACCATTTCAATAAAGTCCTTAATTTTATGTTTGTGCATACAGAACTACATTAGCTAATTGTCATTTATTACATTCAGTATAAGTAATGTGCAATGTAATAAAGACATTATTATAACCTACCATGTAACAATTTTACCCATCAGACCTTTAGGTGGGTTCTTTACGCCGAACTCTTTGGACACAAGGTGGAAGGGGTACAGAGTGTCGATGGGGAACTCAATGAAAACAGGACCAGGAGTTCCTGACTGGGCGATGGCCAGGGCTTTCCTGACAGTAGGCACAATCTCCCTGATGGTCCTGATGGAGGCACAGAACTTACACAGAGGTTTGAAGAGAGACATTTGATCAATGTCTTGTAGCGCCCCTCTGCCCTGTACCATGAAAAAAAGTCGACAGAGAAGTGAGACGTGAAAGGCAACAAAGGTTAAAACAGAGCATAAGATGTTTTAAGATCTTTAAGCAGCAGAACTCAGTGTTGTTATTGTATTTTGTGGTGAAGTTGTCAACTGCCTGCACATCCACATCTCACTTGCATCAGTATCTAAGAAAACATGATACAAAACTGAAGTACCTGAAGTAATGTTCCAGCTGCTCCCCCCATAAGCAGCAATGGAGACTCGGCCATCTGAGCATTCTTTACAGCTGTCACTGTGTTAGTAAGGCCAGGACCTGCAGTCACTGCTGCTACTCCAACTGTGCCTGTTAGGAGGACAATCGCCACAGCCATGAGCTCAAAATCATCACAAATTGTCACTAATTTACAATGAAAAACTGTTGTATTCAAACTTAAGAAAGTATAGCCGACCAAAAACTCATTTTTTAAATATATACTCCAGCTTTGACTTGTTTGAGTTAGCTACACCTATTTTCTGTATTCTTTTTTTTTAAAACACCCCCACCACTAACTAGCTTTATACCAAGGCACTTTTCATTGTTTTGTTCTACTTAGTTGTTAGTAACATGATTCAAGCTCTGACAAAGGTTTTATAGTTAACTTATGTGTGTTTGCTGTGAAAATGTGACAGTACCTGAGAGTCTTGCCACAGCATCAGCTGCAAACACAGCAGTCGCCTCATGTCTGGTGTCCACAATGCGGATTCCCAACTTCTCACATGCCACTAGAATGGGGGAGATATGTCCACCTACTAGGGTGAAAACATACTTGATCCCGTGGGCACGAAGGACCTCTGCCACACTTTCACCACCGTGACGAGGGCTCTTCACTTCAGTCTGAGATGAGTCGGAGAAAGGATAAAAAGTAAGGCAGAAAAAGGCTGTAACGGTTATTCATTATTAATGAACTGATTTAACAGACTATACAATGTTTGAAGTTGGGAGAGGCCCTCTGTGGCTACATAAGTGTCAGTGTCAGTAAATGGCCCCTCCAAAGGTCACCTGTGTCACTCTATCACTTCACTATCAGCCTTTCATATTTCACAATACACGCTCATATTGTTGTGACCAACAGTGGTGATGAGCCTCAGGGCTTTGTGCAATCCCACTGACAGTCAGGGTGTTATGATAGCCTTTGTGCTAGAAAACCACAAGGCTGGTCAAAGTTTACATGAATAGAGTCCATCCTGTTTTTATTACCCATGATTCTCTGAAGGTGAGAGATGGTAGTGAAGTCTACAGTCACACATTAATGCAATGTTACTTACAAATAAACACATGTAGAGGAAAATATTGAAAACATTCAGAAGTTATTGTTACTTTTTTGGAACAGAAACAAACTGAAACACCTACCTTGTGAAACAACTGGTAGAGTAAACCAAGTTTGTAGGTTGCAAACACCAGTCCAGCTACAATAATCCCCGCGGAGCATCCAAGAACTACTCCACAGGACTCCATGTTAGGATGCGGAAGCTAGTGTTTACTTATGCAAACCTAACTTAACGTAGATGAAGTTATAATTCAAATGAAATATGAGCTGTTTCACTTCAGCAGCTCAGCTTGGCTAAGCTAAAATACAGAGCTGCTGCAAAGCCGTTAGACTCTCATGTCAGAGAAAGAAACTCTGGTCATGCATTTAATGTGCAGTTTACTTCAGTACAGTAACTGTCGAAAGGCTTGTGAAGGGCAGGTAGCTGTATCTGCAACTACTTGCACTAACCGAGTGCTCCTTCCGTAGTTGCTGTGCCGACAGGAACAACAGGAGTTATTTACCTGTCAAGCTAGACAGGAGTAAACGTCAAAACTTCCGTGCTTTTCAGAATAAAAGTATATATAGCAGGGATACGCGCTATGACTCCAAATTCTTCGACGAAAAACGTCATTGTTTCATAAATTACATTTTGAATTAAATCTTTATGAGCGCCATGATAGAGGTGAAGGTATATGTATAATAAATGCCTTTATTAAGGTTCGCCTTCCAGCAGTCTGCAACATTAACTCTTTATTGTGAAGGAACTTAAGTACGACTCTACGGTTTCTTGACCCTGCTTCCGGCAACTTGGGTTCAGTGAGGAATACGCAGTAGGAAGGACATGTGTCTGCTCCAATGAGGAGCTTTGAGGGGCGTGTCTTGTTTTAGTGTTCACCGCAAACTATAGGGTTTACACATAATGAGAACAAAGTTCATATTGAATCATATTACAGTCTGTAATCATATTACACGTGTAAAAGCCTTTATATTTGGTAAATTTCACATCAATAAGTTCAAAGTTAAAAAGTGCATTCCCCACTTCTCTGTTGTTTTCTTTGCAGAGCTGAAAGTAAAACAAACAAACAAACAAAAAACTTGAATTATTTTGCTTCTTGGAGAGGAATGACATCATACCGTCAAAAATGTTTCACCTAATCTTTAATAGCCCCTTAACAAGAATCAAAAAAATAAGATCACTGTTCTGGAGGGACATCACTGTTCCTTACATGATCCACTACTGGAGAAGATTTGTCAAAATCCCAAATATCTAGTGGGAAAAAGTTTGGACCTCACCCTCCAGATACTTGATCACAAACAAACCTCATGATGTATGTTTTAAATTGATTCATCGGTGCAAAACAAAAAAACATTGCGATACTTGCTCGTTTCATGGACTTGTGAATGAAATACCAAGACACCTGTTTTAAAGCTGTCATATGAGCTGTCCCCCTCTCTCTTTTGTAAGAGTTTGGTTGGATATATTCGAAGTACAATTCTGTGTTACAAAGATGTGCTTTTTGGTTTTTATGATTTTTGCAACTCAAATGTTAAACAATACTATATCATTAATCTTCTTATCATTTTGGCTAACTTCCATATCCATAAAAGTACAGTTGTGAGCAGAAAACCTATTTTCAAACATTATTTTAATGAGCTGCTGCAGTAACGTAAACATCATCCAGCACTCTGAGAGCCCAAGGCCCTGAAGACTCTTTGATACTTTAAATATTTTAACTGTGCAAGATGATTCCCTTTCTCAACTCCCCTATGTTTGTGTGTCTTTAATTTATTTATGTTTTTTTAATCTTTTTTTTAACTTTTTTTTTTATTTTTATAATCTTAATCTGTATGAACCCCTGACATGTTTGTACAGTCAATCTTTACATTGAAATCAAGTGTCAGTCCCATGCCTGTATGTTTTGTTTTTCTGCTTTATTTTCATTGATTTCATTAGCTGAGCGCATGTCTTTGCTGTTTGTGTATTATGTATTGTTCACCAAAAGTTTGAAAAACAAACAAACATAAAAACACACCACACATTAGTGAAATGCCCATGTGTAACGCAATTCTTACAATTAGGTAAGTAAAACAATTTCTCAAAGATCCGTCAAATAAAAGTCACATTGAATACATTTTTGCTTTTTCTGACAAGTGCATGTGCTGTACTTTTTCAAAGCAGAGAACAAAAAGGGAGTTTGTAAACATCAATAGTCCTTCCATGCTCAGGGTTTTCAGCAAACAGTATTTGGACATCTGCCTTCTGTTCTTCAAAAACAACAATCTGTAAGAGAGAATACATAATACATACAATACTGCAACTTGCTTCAAAAGTCTGCAAAAACAACAGCAATGGCAATTTTGCCTTGACTTGAGTTGAACAAAACTTTGATTCAACCAAAAGTATCAGTGTGTACCTGATTCTCTCCACTTGAGAGCCAAGGTCCTGGGAGATACAGGAAATTTTGGGGACCAATGAACCAGTGGCGCCCGAGGTTCTGTCCATTGACAAAAACTACACCTTTACCCCAACCCTGCAAAATAGAAATTGGTATGATCAACTAAAGATGGAGGCAAAAGTGGAAACCATGTCAACTGGGTCTATTTGTTATGTAAAAGAAAGAAGTAGAGCAGCATTTGCAAAACATTTCTTAGCACTCAAAGATATAGTTTTCCATAAAAGTTGGCTAGGTGTCCCACTCACAGGGAGTCTGATGAAGGTGTCTTTGGGGGTGCCCTTCACATGCAGTCTGGCCAGGAAAAACGCTGGAATGGAAGATGACTTAAAGTCGGATTTCCACTGACCTGAACACATTAATCTGAAACAGAGTGGGACATTAATTTGAAGTACATTTATGAAGGTAATAAAATCATGATTTATGAATTAGAGTCAAATAATACAATGGAATAAATCTTGTTTTCAATGTAAAAAAAAGACTAGATCAAACCACACAGCTTAACATCAGTACTTAGAGGAACTTGACTGGTGCATCAGTAATGCTGGTGTCTAACTATTTGTAATGGAATCAACTCTTCACACAAAAACTAATTTCAATCAAATTTGATTTGAATAAAGGTGTAACAGCCAGGTGGACTTTAGATAATAGAATTTACTAGCCTCTTCATAAAGCCTGGTTTCATGTCCAAGCAGAAGATAGTGAATCCTCTCAGAGGAGCGTGGTTCAAAAAGATGTCCCCCACAATACCTTTGTTGGAAAATAAAGGAATAATATAATTATACATATTGGACATGCAAGTGACTTACAATGTTCCACAGTCAGGTGTTTATGAATTTTTTAGCAGGTTTTTTTTATATATATGGCTAAAATATAAATTATCAATAAAATTCAGATAAATGAGCTGGTGAAAAGAGAGAAAATTGAAACTAACTCATGTTGATCAAAGACAAGAGACCAAAATACCTTTGCGTTGTTCGTTCAGAGCTTTCCCATAATTCACTCTGCCACAATTCTCCACAAGGAGGCTCAAAGTCCTCTCTCCCTTAGATGCAAAATAACATGTATGACATTTAGATGTAAATCAGTTCTTGAAATAAAAAGGTGTGAGGTGAGTGTGTGTCATGTACAAATGGTGCTGAGCGATAACAATATAAAGATGGTATGTGTGTAAGAAAACTCCACAAAAGACTATAAAATCTTAAGTACCTTGCCTTCAGGGAGAACTAGCTCTTGGGTCTTGTAGTCCAAACAGCCCACATATTGTCTGTCTACAAATACCTAATAAAAATGATTGGGCAAAATGTGGGAATAAGAAGAAAATGGTGTTTAACTCCACATGGGGATTCATATGTGTCTGTTTGTATCTATCTATGTTCAGTGTGATTTTTCTTACCAGCGCTCTGTCTCTGATACCATTTCTAGAGCTGAGAGTTTCTCCACAGGTGATGGTTGTTTCATACAGTGTGTAACCAAACGACTGTCCATTATTATTGTTCACAGGGAGATTCTCCATGTTCACCGGCCTGTCGGACCTGTATGGCTGGATGAACAGCAAACACTCTACAACAACTGACATCAATATTTAATACTTAACACAACTTCTGGTAAAACAACAGACCTCTGAAGACAATGGAAAAATTAAATTTAGCTTAGAGAGACAGACTAGATCCTTGATGAAACTCATGAACACATGGAGATCAAGAAAAACACTGCAAAAAACTGAAACAGTAAAAGACAGGTAACACTAAAAAATTGTAGGTGTTTGACAACTTGATGTATGACCAAACCCAGCTGCTGAGTATGAGACGTGTGTACAGCAGAGATATCTTTCTACTCCATAAACAATTTCTGACAGAGACGTACGACACACATAGAAACACACATCACATTGTGCTTTTATTTCATGGGGCCTTTTTGTATTTATCTGGCACTATTTCCACTTGAGGTAGACTATCACCTGTCATATAAAACAGTGTTAGATGTGTGGTATACCTTCTCAGTGAAGGGTAGACTGTCCCACAGTGACAGGTGCTGCTGGATGAGAATTGTGTCATACGCTGTCCGCTCAGTGGGAGGGGGCACTTCTGGTAGACGCTCAGCTGCAATATACAAAAACTTAAATTCATGCGTCCCATGAAAGATTCAGTTATATTTAACTTAAAAGTAAGCACAAGGACAGCAGTTTTTCATACAGTGAACAATGTAAGCAAATAAAGTCTTTACAGTGGTACTGGCTGAAGACATTTCTCAACAGGTGATATTTTGGGGTGATATCTCCTGGCTCAGATAAGGGAGCATCATAATCTGGAAAAGGACAAGATTATGGTGAGAGGTGAGGTTGTTGTGCAATTCAAAATCATATCCATCAAAATCTGATTAACTCTGTCCTCAGGTTTTTTACGCTGCATGGCTTCTTCATACTGACCGTAACTGGTGACCTGAGGTTTGTAGGTACCCAAGTCCATGGCTCCGTTCATGAACCCAAAGCTGGTTCCCCCATGGAACATGTAGAGATTAATGGAGACACCTCTCTCCAGGATCTCTGACACAACAGCTGCCATGTCTGTGAGTCACGAGATAATTAATGTTGACAGAACAAAGCTTTTCCTGCATATTACTCTTGACCTCTAAAATAATTTTTTTTTTAGCCTCTGCAGAACAAATCCTGAACAAATCAACTGATGTAGGATTTCATTTTCTTACCTTCGGCGTGGAACACATGGTGATTTTCCCCCCAGACATCAAACCAGCCGGACCAGTACTCCATCACCATTAGAGGTTTTTGAGGCTACACAAACAAACATGTCTGCCTTTAATACATCTGTGCCACTTTGTGCTGTTACCGAAGAATTGGTGAGACAGCATTTAACTTGATATCTGCTTTTTATGCCTTTTCTTGCACAACATTTCATTTGCAATTGCAGAAATCAATAAAAAGATTTTCTTCCCTATTACAAGTAAAAAGCAACAATCACATTGCATTAACTAACCTGCATGTCAGCTAAGTGGTGGATGGCTCCGAATGACAATCTCTGGAGATTTATTGTTTTGAGAACTAAAATGAGCAAGACTCAGAGTGAAGAGACAAAATCAGACAACAGAAAGACTGATTTGAATTCTTTAAATGGAAACAGGACAGGATAAGTCACTCAAAACTTAATGATTCTCTTTACCTCCTTCAATTCCTCCATGTCTTAAGCCCTCCCAGTTGTCTGAAGTCAGCAGGAGCTCTTTGATGCCTCTGGATTCAAGACACTGCAGGAATCATCGGAAATCAATTCTGCACAGTATGCTTCATTAAAAGATTCTGTAAAAAACAACCAACACAAGACTCACATTCTTGATAAGTGGCATGTATTCCTCATCTTTGGCATATGATCCATACTCATTCTCAACCTGAACGGCGATGACCGGGCCTCCATTTTCAAACTGTGTACAACAATAAGAGAACATAGATAGTTTCCTCGCTAATAGTGTCAGTAATTCTTTCTTGGAGTGTTTGAAAACCAAATATTAAGAAAAAAAACCATTAGATGGTCTCACCATGAGTGGTTTAACAACTGTGACAAGCTTGTCAAAGTAATGGTTGACAGCATCAACAAACCCAGGGTAGGTCGTCCTCAGCTGCATTTCTTTGTCTTGTAATAACCAGCTGAGATAAACAAGAGAAATGTTTTGGTGCATACTGCTGTCACATGCTTGTACTTCAAAGAAAGAAATGGATGGTCTTACCTGGGCAACCCACCCAAGTCCCACTCAGCACAGATATATGGTCCAGGGCGCAGGATCACCCACAGACCCAGATCTGCAGCTAAGGTGACATATGCCCTGAAAATGGAAGAGAAACCATCTTTATCTAAGAAACTGTTTGGCGAATCTGAGAAATTTTGAAAAAAAAAACAAACAAACAGAAGAGGGATAGAAGTCTAACTTGAGGTCCAACTGATCCTGGAAGTTAAATAAGCCTCTCTCAGGCTCATGCAGATTCCATGGCACATATCTAAACACAGGAAAGAAATCATTTATAACTTCACCAAACTAGTAGCACTCAAAATTCAAGTCTCAAAGTAGTTCAACTTAGATATCAAACTGTATGAGTTTAACATACTTTCTGATATAACATTTAAGAGGCTGATCCTAATTTGTAAGAGAACAGTGAGGTGAAGTTTCACCTGCTTCTTACGTTGTGAGAGTGTTTAGGCCACAGGCCTTCATTTTCAGCATGCGGTCTTCCCAGTAAGCTCTAGGGACACGGAAGTAATGTATAGAGCCACCTAAAATGCGAAAAGGCTGGCCCTCCAGAGTGAAGTGAGGAGAGTTGGCCCTCAGACCCTCCAAACTGCTCATTCTTCTTGATTCAGGAGGATATCTAATGATGGAAAAAGAACAGGCAATCTCCTGAGTATAATAGTGAGATAGCTTGTAAATGTGTTCTTTACTGCAACATTTCTCTGTAAAGATAAATGAATGAATGAGACAAAAGTTAAGACTTACCCAAACTCACAGGAATAGTCCAAAATAAAACCACGGACTGATGAAAACCTCTAATACTGTGCCAACGCTGTATGTTGATGCTGAGTTTGCCAGGGAGAATAGTGTTGTGAGGCCTCAAAGCCTTTGTATAAGGGAAACTATTGTTGTTCCAGGACAAAAAAATAACAGTGCTCTCCCCCCCACCACCCACTCCCTCTGCAGCTCTCAGTGTGGGGAGAGGAGAGATGAGGTCTCACTGGTTCCACTGAGTGATTTCTATATTAGAGAGCAGCTCAAACAATGAAAGTAGGATATTATGGCAAAAAGTATATGATTTTGTATAGAGCTGCAAAGAGTACAGCCACATTGACTTGTTTCCCTTTGAACTCAAGACACAGAATGTCCTCAAAATTAGAATAATTTTTATTAGAGGGGGATGGTTGAGAATGGAAATGTTTTGCAAAACTTCGTTTTTTCTTTATTTCTTTTCTATTTTTCCTTATTTGATTGAAAACAGACATAATTGTGAATCTTTGCAACACAACAGGGTTTTGTGTGGAAGCCCATCTCTGACAGTTAAAAATGAAAACTTGACTTTGTTAAGATAATTTTGGCCCATGCTAAATCAAAATAACGAGATAAAAGTCCAAATATTGAGATGATTAAGTCGAAGGTTTAAGATAACATAATTTTGAGGGGGGAAGAAAGTCAAAATTCTGAGATGAAGTCAAAAATTTAAGATAATTACATAATTTGGAAAATTAAAAAAATCAAAATAATTGGAAAATCTCATTTTTTAAAGAAAAAAAAAGTCAAAATTTTGAGATAAAATATCAAAATTTTGATTAATCCTGATTTTTATTTTCATATGTTTAATGGACAGAAATGGGCTTCCACAGCTTTTCCACATTTCTTTTTTTTCCCACTTTATTTGCAGAAGGACAAGTCTGTGACAGCTCCTAGTGCCTTGTACGTAAGTGCGTGCGTGCGTGCGCGCGCGTATCCCTGTGTTTCTCGTCGTTTTCTCCAAGAGTGAGGCTTGCGCTGCTTCTCGCCACAGTTTTTCACTGCGGCTTGTTTGTTTGAGTTAATTATCTAACGACAGATAAAAACCCTCGCCGTCATGGGGTAAATATACTTTGTAGTTAATTTGTTCCATCGTTGACACTTCTCCCCTAAACTGGTCCAACAACATGTAACGTGACGTGCTTATCAAAAGTTGGAGACGGTGGATTGAGGTAGAAAGCTGCAGCTCAGAGTCCCAGAGGAAAACTGCAAGTTTCATAACGCGAGACACTGAGGCAGCTCCAACTTTACGTAATACATGGAAATGCAACCTGGACGTCTACGACTCTCATTGAAGCAACGATATCTTCTCCTGCTCATCGCTGTCGGATTAGTTATTTACCATTTTACAAGGTAAGATGCATTTCAGTCACTATTATTAGGTAAAATAAGAGTAAAGAAAACTTCTCTCATGCCTAACTAATCGTCAGCTGATAACTAAAGTCATGCGTAAAAGCGTCAGTGAAGCATATGTCTGAACACAGAAGCACAGTCTGTGGAGTGAACGGAAGCTCCGCCCACAAACTTCTACTGTCAGTGTCCAAAAAGCCCCTACACCCTCCTCAAATGCTTTGGCTTTTTTTAGACTGACTGTATTTACTTATTTGTAGAGGAATCCACCAAGTTAACCATTCAGCTACACTCCACTTGATGGCTTGGTGACATTGTATGACACGTAGTAAGATATCAACAGCGATTATCACTTCCTGCTCCAAGATGTGTCAGATTCATGGACTGCAAAACCACAAATCATGGTCAAATCATGGTCAAATCATGGTCAGATCATGGTCAGATCATGGTCAAATCATGGTCAAATCATGGCTATAGGCTCTGCATTTTCTCTAGGCTACTTAGAACGAGTGTCTAATGTGTATTAGAATGAGGAATTACAGACTACTGAAACACAGCTCTGTTACCTTTCTGACCAATAAAACTAGGTGAACTTGCAAGGTCACTAAAAACAAGTCACTTTCCATTGTTTTTTGTTTGTTTGTTTGCCCCCCCCCCCCATTAGTTTATTTGAATGCCAGAGTGAGCCATAAAGCTCATTTTCATCTGTATTCCCTCTGGCAAGGAAGATGTAAAAGGATAATCAATGCAAGCAATAAAAAAAACAACAACAACAACATGCTAAACAGTGTAAACAGTGCAAACTGAACAGCAGTTCACCACCAATAACAATACATATAAAACTGCATTGCATTGTCTCGAGTTTGATCCATTAAGTGTATCAGCCAGTGCTCCCATGCACGTCTCCAGTTGGTGCAAAATGCAGCCGCCCGCCTTTTAACTGGAGGACGTCAGAGGGAGCACATCACCCCAATCCTGGCCTCCCTCCACTTGCTACCTGTGCACTTTAGGGTCCATTTTAAGATTCTTTTATTTGTTTTTAAATCTTTCAATGGTCTGGCCCCATCTTACCTCTCTGAGCTCCTCCACCCCTACACTCCTGCTCTGTGCCTCAGGTCAGCTGACCTCCTGCTCCTTGAGGTTACGAGGTCCAAACGAAAGCTCAGAGGGGACAGAGCTTCCTCTGTCGTTGCCCCTAAATTGTGGAATGACCTGCCCATCCACATAAGACTATCTACCTCACTGTCTGTTTTTAAAACTCGTCTTAAAACCCACTTTTATTCCTTGGCTTTTAACCCACCATGAGACTCGACTCTGTTTTAGTGTTTTATGGTTTGTTTTTAGTTATTGTTTTACTTATTGTTTTTATTGTTCTTAAATTTGTTTTTAGGAACAATGAAACAATAACATGAGTGTTTATATCTGATTTTTATCTTTGTTTCAATGTTTCTGTTCATATGTGTACAGCACTTTGTTTTCAGCTATGGTTGTTTTTAAAGTGCTCTATAAATTGAGTTGAGTTGAGAATTGAATTAGTGATCACACAATTGTTTTTCCATGAGCAATAATTTCATTTACTTTGAAAAACATTGACACTTGTACTGTTTCTAATGATGGTTGAAATTGAGCTCCATTTTTCTACTGCTCTGTCTGAAAATGCAGACTTTCCAAACACAGTTTTCCTCAATTTACCTTGGTCACATATATCCTTTCTTTGTTTGTATTCCATCCTCCAGGGGTGCCCCAGAGTTAAGAAGGATGTCCCGTGTTGAAGGCTTAAGAGCAAACTCATCTCAGTTCACTCTGGAGGGAAAACCCTTCCGTATCCTTGGTGGCTCCATCCATTACTTCAGAGTTCCCAGAGCCTACTGGGAGGACCGTCTGCTGAAGCTGAAGGCCTGTGGCCTCAACACTCTCACAACGTAAGCTTCTGCTGCAGCTCACGTCTAATTATACTCACTATAACTCCTGCAAGCTGTAGAGCAATTGAGTCAGTTCTTTTAGTGGAGGGAATCAAACAGATGAAATAAAATAAAGTTTAGCAAAACATGATCAAAGACCCCAAGACTCTAAAGTACTTGTAAGAAATATTTTTCTTTTCTTTTCTTTTCTTTCTTTTCCTAATGCTCTTCACATTCAATGCAAAAGTATTATCTATCTTTTTTAAGGTATGTGCCCTGGAATCTTCATGAGCCTGAGCGAGGGGTGTTCAACTTTGAAGATGAGCTGGATATAGAGTAAGAAATGATGAAGAAAAGCTCTGTAGTAAGATGTGCTCTCTGAAGCCCTGCAGGTGGCGCTGTTGCATTGCAGAAGGCCTTGGTGTGCCAGTGTTGAATCATGTGTTTCAGTTCAGGATGTGTTTGTTTAACTATAAGAAATGTTTTGGATGACTTAGTCGTGCCCATGTGCAGTATCAATAATTCTTGATGTATAAATGACTTTGATCCAGCAGAGATGGAGCATGAATGCAGTTTTGAATGGAAACGTGATGCTTGTATACAAACTAAAATTCTGAGTGAAGATTTTAATTTAACATGAACCATAATGCTCCACATTATATCAGCAGTAGAACATGTTATAAATTGGAACCACTGAACTCTTTTGACTTACCTTTTGTATCAATCTCCCAGAGCCTACCTGCGCCTGGCAGCCAGCCTGGGCCTCTGGGTAATTCTGCGTCCAGGACCATACATCTGTGCAGAGTGGGATCTAGGAGGTCTGCCCAGGTAAGAACAAGAGCCAAAGCCAAGTCCTACCTTTGTTTGTGTGCTATGCAGCTATCACAATACTGTCATGCATATTTTAAGAATAGCCAGTGGGTTACAAAATGAATCCCTTTAATTGGTTTAGAAATGGTTTGTTCAGTCAGGTAATCTGTTTGTCAGCAAAATCTTAGCTGCAAGGTAAATCCTTTCCACGCATGGAAGTAATGCAGGGTTTTGCGATTTGATTGTTTTTTTCTATTTATTCATTTGTGTATCTTTTCCCCTGCCATGTCTTGCTTAACAGTGTAAGTAACACATACCAGTAAATGTGATTCCTCACCAGGACTTTCACAGAAAAAACTGAAAACACTGTCAACAAAAACACATTTTTTAATAGTTTTCCCAAAAACTCTTTTGACACTGATACCATTCTTCTAGCTTAGGTCACTACGTGAATCAGCAAACGTGTCCTAATTATTTGTTTCAATTTTCATGAGCTTTGAATGTTTTTTTTTTTTTGTTTGTTTTTTTTTGTCTTCCTTTCAGCTGGCTGCTGCGGGATCCAAACATGAAAGTAAGAACAACCTACCCAGGCTACACAAAGGCGGTCAACCACTTCTTTGATAAGCTTTTGAAGAAAGTTGTCCCACATCAGGTACTTGTTATTGAAGCATAATGAAAAATATTTTATTATAGTTTTATACTTATATTTTTGAGCTAGATTTTTGAGTGTTTTTACGATACAGTTTCATCTCAAAATCCATGTCTATAGTGGGTTTCAAAGATCAAGTATGATCATTGTTGTACTCAATACTTGGTTTTGTTCCCTTTAGCCTGAATTCCTTCATCAGCAGGAAAGACAATGAGGTGTCTCTGTGTCCAGGTCAAGTCCAGGTTGCTCTGTTTCTGGGATTTAGCTGTTCTATTCTTCTTCAGGTCAGGGAAGTCAAGCACATCAACAGTGTGCGCACTGAACCACTTTGCAGTAGTTTTGGCACTGTGGGAAGGTGCTGAGTCCTGTTGGAAAAAGAAATAGGCATCTGCTTGAATCCTGTCAGTAAATGGAAGCATGAAGTGATCAGAAATGTTCTGTTTCGATGGCTGTGTTCTCTTTTGCTTCATAAAAACACAGTTGTCTAATTCTGGCAGATAGGATGGCACCAAACAACCAACGCCTTTGGTTTGGTGCCTCTTCTTCACCAGACTCCAGGGCCCTTGTTTTCAAATGAAATGGACAATTGACTTCCATCTGGAGGGGAGACTTTGACCCTGTTTCTACTTGGCTCTAAGAAAGATGCTTCTCATGTTGTCCTGGTTTAAAGGAGGCTTCATAGGAATGAGACAGTTGGAGTCTCTTCCCTGAAGATGTTTATCCATGTTGGTGATTCATGCACTGATTCCACTCCTTGTGAAGCTCTTCAAGGTTATGAATCAATTTCTCTTGACAATCCTTTCAAAGCCTTAGTCATTTTTGTTCCTTCTGCTCCTTTTCTCCCATACTTCTCTCTCACACCAAGCTTTCCTTTGATATGCTTGGATACAGCACTCTGCAAACAGCTGGTCTTTTCAGCAGTCATCTTCTTTAGCTAACTCTCCTCGTGGAGGGTGTGGACGATCGATTCACTCAGTAGTCTCCACGGTGATTATGTTGTGTGTATTAAAACTGAAAGATTAACAGTTTTCCTCCTGTTTGAAAAGTGACCCACTCAAAGTTGAAGTGAAATATTTGAGATATGGCTTCTTTAATTGTATTTTTCTAAAAAAAAAAAATGCTGCATGATAGTATGATGATTGGTGCTGCTGCCTCACATCAGGAAGGTCGCGAGTTAGATTCCTGGTTTGGACACGTTGAGCCTTTCTGTGTGAAGTTTGCATATTCTCCCTTGTTATTCTTGTTTCCTCTCACAGTTAAAAAAACATGCTCATCAGGTTATCCGGTGTTTCTAAATCTAGGTCTAGAAATGCTGGAAAAGACTGACCTGTTTCAGAATATTCTGGGGGGGGTTTTGGTTTCTTTTTTTTAGATTAGCTTGTATGTTACCAAAAAATGCCAGGATACCATTTTCTTGTCCTTGTAGTTTGTCTTTGATGATAGAATCCCTCTACATACCTCAGTATAAGATTGCTTCCAGCATTATTTCAATGACAGTACATTACAGTGATATTTGATGAGTAGTTTTCCTTAAGCTGTATTTTGTGTTCATCAGTTTCATCAGTAAATCTTGATTCTGTCTCATTCTTTTTTTTTAAACTCACCTTCATAGAGTGCAGGAATGATCAAGAGCTGATAACAGACATTAATGTGTGTCTTATGTTCATTGGCCAATCACTGTGCAGTACTCCAAGGGTGGCCCAATAATTGCAGTTCAAGTGGAGAATGAATATGGCGCCTATGCAAAAGATGAAGCATTCATGCCTTTTATGAGAGAGGTAAGAAATGTTCTATAGTCATTTCATTAATCACCTGAAGCTTTTAGACTGAATGTAAGTGCATTAATCTACCTGCTGCCTTCACTGTCTCAGCCACTTGCTGTTCCAACTTTCAAAGAAAAGTCAACAGTCATTTTTCAGGAACAATATCCAGTGTTTTTTGGGCCTGTGTCTGTAATCCCCCTTCTCTCCAGGCTTTATTGTCGAGGGGCATCACAGAGCTGCTGATGACTTCAGACGGGGAAGGATTCAGGCGGGGAGCAGTCAAAGGAGGTATTGTTACAGAGGCTCATGGACAAACAAGACTGCATACACACACGCGTGCGCACACACACACAGGCTGACAGTTTGTGTGAGAGGTCTGAGCCCAGCCTGGTGTCAGGCAGTTTCAGCGGGATCAAAAAATCCACACACAAATGTTTGTTGGTCAGCAGAGTTTATCTTTTCTTTTTTTTTAAACAATGCACTTGGTATAACAGTTTTATCCTTAAAAATAGAATTCTTATATTCTTATATTTCTACTACTTTAAACATATGCCGTATAATTCAACAAAGCAACAATGAACCATAATCTCTTTAATTTCACTAGAAGATTGTTCTGCTTTGAAGATTTTAAACATTCAGGGCTTTACTTTCACTATTATGCTTGAGAAACCTAACCACTAGACTTTTTATTTAACCCATTCTTTTGAATTTCCCCCTGTCTAGAGCAGTAATGTCAAAAGTTGTAATTTGCCCAGAAGGCTAAATCCAAATTCTTATATGTGACACAATATCAATGATTCTGGACTTTGTGATTCAAAGAAAGAATTAAATGATATTCAAGTGGAAGTGGTGACACTTTTTAGGGACAAGGAAATGAACATGGGGCCATGTGAATATTTAAAAGTTGCTGTACAATAATCATTGATGTTAAAAATGTTGGTTCTTATATTATGTTTTCCTCTTTTCATCCCAAAGTACTACAGACCCTCAATTTCCAGAAGCTGAACATGGACGGTATCAAATATCTGGATGAAGTACAGGTAGGTTCTATCTGTGTTCAGTTGTCTAAATTGTTGGGTCTTTGTTGTTTGTTTTTAATTGTATATAGAGTTAGCAGTCATTAAAAGATTCATGTATTATGTATACTGTATGTTCTGGACTTCCTACTTGGCTTATTGGGAAAAACCTGAGAAAATATGTTTAATATTTAACAATATGTATTAAAAATGTGTAAGAAACAAAGAAAGAAGCAGAGACTATAACCAGATTTGAGTGCACGGCTTTTCCAGACTAATCTAACATCATGTTATTTCCTTCTTCCACCAGCCCCAGAAGCCAAAGATGGTGATGGAGTACTGGTCAGGCTGGTTTGATCTTTGGGGGGAACTTCATCATGTTTACTCGGCCGAGGGTAAGATGGATTGAAGACAGGTTGACAGGTTCTCTTTGGAGAGATCCAGTATCTCTGATAAGAGAATGTCAGGTGCTGACATGAAAGTAAGACAGGACCTGTGCTGAATAACTCTTAGATGAGAAGAGTCTTTCACTGTACAATAGGTCGATAAGACTGACCAGTGTGAGTCTATGGGGTAAGACAGGCTTTGTGCTGTGAGCCAGTGCACAAGCTCCAAAGGCAACAGCCCATCTTATAAGTTAGAGTCTCACCGCTGCAGGTTAAGAAAGGCTTCAAAGAAACTTTTTTGACTTCAATAAAAGTCTCTGTGCTGAAAGACTCGCGGCTCTTGGGGTTGGGCAAAATAAATTCTCTAGACTGTCAAACAGTTGTACACTCTGGTTCCCCAACAAAAGGCACAGAGCCCACTCTGTAAGGTGGGATGCAAAGTGTGGCATATGGTCATTTCTTCCTTCTTCTTTGACTTTATCAGGATTTATGTGCTTTTTATGTGTGATAGGACATGAGACTAGTATTACAAACAGAGTGTGTCCTTATCTCACCTTTGTTTTCATCTCTGGTGTCATCTATTTGATGTTCAGAGGCCTGATTTTCAAACACTCCTCAGTGGAGATGTGCTCCACTGATTCTGAGTGGTTCTACCGCTCTGACGACCTTCACACTGATGAAGGTTATTGCTGTTCCCACATCCCTCTATTTCTTTTTTTGGAAGTATTCTTAATCCATACATACGCCCAAAGCACATTCTGCCTTTCATTGTTGACTTGCTCATAAAACATGTTCTACTTTGCAATATGTTGTTAGGTACTAGCAGCACAATAGCTACTTCTTACAGGAATCATTATGTTTTTAAGGGCCAGGCAAATGTGCTGAACACAATTCCCCTCATTAAAACACTTCCAAAGCAGAATTTCAATTTAATTTTAGCTCTGCATTGTTTTATTCATTGTTACTCATTAGCAGTTGTTTTCTTCTCAGCCTTTGTGTGTGCTCTGATACATAAATAGGCTCCTTATTTCACCAACATTCAATCAGTTGCACAGTAAAGATTAAAAGTATTGTTGCGAGCCAGAGGTAAGTGGTTGCTTGAGTTGCGGACAAACATTTTGGAACTAAGGCTCATGGGGCTGTCAGTGTTAAAAAGAGTGATATGATACAGTATCATTTTTATTCAGTTGGTTTGTTGCTTTGTAGTTTGATTTTTCAAAACTAACTTTGAAGGTTAAGTATTTTATAGAGCAGTGAGTCATTTGACAAGTTATTACTGTAGATAGAGACTTCTGACAGGTGTTTGTTCTGGCCCAGGTGAGCTCTGACTCTGAGAGTGAATCATTTCACCAGCTTGCTAAAGAATTCTGAAAAAGTATTGTGTATCTTGGGTTACAGAGCCAACCAAATGCAGTTATCAAAAATCAGAAAGATAAAATGAAGTCTTTGGGAAAAATACAGAAGCACCTAGCCAGTATACTTGGGTTCACGCTGAATTGTAATGTGAATATCTTACTGTCATGTTATTGATTTGTTTATGAACAACAGTTTCTTGTCACTAATTTCAGCTGCAAGATACAAACTCATACATTATCATCTATTTAGACAGCAACACTTTCCATGCTTTTCATATGTTCTCAAACATAACAAGCATAACAAGCCTTGTATCATTTCAATGAGCCATCACTTTACTGTGTGTACTTCATGGTTTACCAGTCATGTGAACTATACAGCAGGGCCTGCCTGCTTCACCCATTGTGTATTCTGAACACACAGAGGAGTCTCACACCTTACTATAGCCATCATGAGTGTCCTCTACGACGTCTTATTTCTAACATGGTACAGCCCCTCAAGCTTACTTTAAACCCACTGTCATTCCCAACAGTCATCCACATCAGTCTGAAAAACACAAAGGCTTTCTTATAGAATTTCCTCTCAGCAAAAGAGAGAAAAGGAAAAACATCCTCAGCATTCAGGAAGTGTCAGCGATGAAATCAGCGCTGGAATATTCTGAGGGGATTCATGTCCTTGACAGTTCAGTGCTCTGCAGACAGTAACAGGCCCGGCAGCTGGTCACAGCTAGTGGCCAGACAGTCGATGCTAGTGACACCACCATGAAGGCAACCAGTGTGCCTCTGTCACTCTTCCTGCTCCATTGTTATTCAGTGGGGCTCACACGCTTGATTCAAATCATTAAAGTCAGTCAATTTCACCACTGAAGTCCAATTTGAATGCTTAACTACTTGCCCTGGCATGTTCCCAGCAAAGTGTGGGCAACTAATATGTGGAGGGGGTAGGTAATTTTTTATGGGTGTGAGCATTACCATATAATGAATCATAGCAACCTGTAATAGGATGTGGAGCTGAGGTCTTTCTGTGACTCAAATGAAGTGGAACGGAGGGTGGTAGGATAATTGAAAAGTGGCTTGTTACAGCTGAAGTCAAAAGGGTTTTTTCCTCTTGCCTTAACATCAGGAGTGGATTTTACAAGTCTTTTCATTTATGATTTAACTGAGCCAAAGCATAGACTCATATGCATTAAAAAAATGATTTATTCTTTTAATTTTGCTTGACAGAGATGACCAGTGTGGTCAGAGAGATCCTTCAACTGGACATGTCCATCAACCTCTACATGTTCCATGGAGGGACAAACTTTGGCTTCATGAACGGGGCGTTTGCTGATGGACTACCATGGCCTAAACCTATGGTATCTAATTATGGTACGTGTGATAAATATCAATACACTTCATATTGTAACAGCTTCATTCAACAAGACAGTGAGGATGCTGCATTTGGAAATTTAGCAACAACAGAACCTTTATTTGTAAACCATTTTATGCATGTTTTCAAAACCTGAAACTTAAAGATTTTATTGCTTTGTTAAAAAAAATGATGAATTCATTTTGAATGCAAGGAACATGTTTCAAAAAGGTAGGACGAGGACAACAAAAACTGGAAAATTTGTGTAATGCTTCAAAAACACAAGGAGAAACATTTCTCAATCAATCAGGTTAATTCGTAACAGGGGTTAGTTACTTGACTGGGAAAACAATGAAAATAGTTTGTTGTTACATCCACAAATACAAAAAATAAAGTGTATCATGCAAAGAGGAAACCATGTAGTACATGATCCAACAAAACCTCTCTGGGCTCAAGGTAAACTGAGGCTAAGTAGAAAACTTTTGTATGATGCTGGGAATCAAAATGGGTCCTCTTTTCAATGATCATAGGGACTGTATCATCTGCTGAGCCCTCAGTCCAAAGGGCCTGATATCAGCAAAAATTTGATATCACATTTCATCATGGATCTAAAATCTCCAACACAAACAGCTCATTCCAGACTCCGTTTCAGTACTTTTATCAAGATGATCCAATGATCACAACAACAGTGTGTGCTAAGGTGCTAACAAAGTAACAAGGAGTAACACAGAGTAGGAATGATGTTGGGCAAGTGGCAGTATTTTTAATTAAAACTTGAAAAAGGTTGCAGCTGAGTGTAAATCTTGTCATGCACAAGTTTCCTGTTGTGGCACAGAAGTGGAGAAGGGACTCCCCTAGTAAAAAAATTTAAGGTCAATATGCCCTATCCAAATTTTTTGAGCTTTTTCTCATTTTTTGCCAAGGTCAAATTTGAAAGGAACAAACATTTTTGCACAAAATGATAAAGCGATTCTGTTTCAGCATTAGACATATTGTATTTGCTAGAGCATCTGTAGAGCATTTTTAAATACCATAGAAAGACGCTATATGCATCTGATTTGTTATTATGATTTATTAGTATTATGGTTTATTAAAAACAGTAAAAAAGGTTGAAAAAAATCATTTTTAAAAAGTTCTAAAAAATTGAATCACACCACATGGATTTTGCATTGAACCCTGTTTCAGAGGTGAAACCTCTATCCATAATTTGTTTTCACCTTGCATTGTCATTTTCAATTCAGTTGTTATTTTTAAACGAAAAAGTAAAAAACACCTTAGCAGAAGAAGTATTTAATATGTTGTTTTAATCTTATCTCCACGCTTTTGGTAAATGACTGTCTGTTCAACTTAGGAAAGGAGTAGGTCTGATAAGCAACTAAGGAAAGTCATTAAGATGTATGAAATATAAACATTGGGAAACAAAAGAATAAATGAAATTAAAAAAAAGAAACAAATAAAGGGATAACTTGTGTTAATTAGGGATTAAAGCCTTGACCTTTATCTTCTTTGTTACTTCAGTATGAGATGCACACATGCTGAATTTATAACCTAATTAAACGCATTGGAACTGTAAATTAAAGATGGAAGAATGGGTTTTATGGCCTCCTCTTGGGTATTTAACATTGTAACGACCTCTTTGAGGAAGAGGGGGATTCTGAAAACTGCTCACAGTGGGGAGGGAGCAGCTCCTGACCTCCAGCAGTCATCACACCTGTGTTTACTCCTCCGAGTGCCCTTCAGCTTTCTTTCCCTTTTTTTTTTTTTTGCCTCAAACGGCTCCATTTTCTGTCAAGATAACCCAAAATGTATTCCAACATGCTGCTGTCTCAAGATCTTTGATAGGGGAGCACTGTGAAAGCATCTGCCACGGTGAGAGGCATCCCTGCCTCACTCTGACTCCCGAGCCTGCTGTTCTGATAGCACATTATCTTTCAGATTACGATGCTCCATTATCCGAGGCTGGGGATTACACCCCCAAGTACCATCTTCTGAGGAATTTATTCAGCCTCTACCACAGTGAGTATTGCTTCTTGTTGCTGAGACAGGCTCCACATCTTCTATCTATCTTTCTTCCCCTTTCTTTTCATTTCCTGACTTAATTCTCCCTGTAACCTGCTCCCCGTGAGGCCCGCATTAGATACAGGTTTGTGTCAGGGTTTATGAAAGTGTGTGAAAATTTTGACCAAGTCAGAGATCTTTTATTACCACCTTCTGTGAAAATTACATCCTGCAGGAGTTTCATATTTTTATTGCTCATTCACTTTCCTATTTGTAAAATTAGGGTTTGTGCTTGGGGTCAGATGTCTCAAATGTGTTGTTGCCTGGACTGGAAATTAAGCTTTTAACAATCTGGGACTGAATCCAGCACAAGAAAGTTATAATTTTGCCAGAGTTTGTTGCGATTGAAAATATTTTGAAAGGAGGTGTGTGCGTGACTCATCCTTATGTTTTGTAGTCTGCTGAACAATGAGCAGTGGCCTGGATATGAGAGGAAGCTGAGACGGCTTTGTGTACCACTCAGCAACCACAAACCCATGGCCTAATTTCTAATTAGATCACTTTGATATTTTATTACTGTTTGGTTTTCAAATCATTCACTTTGTGTCAGCTAGCCTTTAGCCTGTGGTGCTGTTTTTGTTCGGTTTGGCAGGGACTGAAGCAGATCTGTCAGAGCCTCAAACAGGCACTCACACTGAAAGCTGTCAGAATTAGCACAAATAAGATACTTGCTTTCTAAGTAGTGACACATTCATCTGTATTGTGTAGTCTGACAGCTCAGAATTGCCCTTACACTTCATAGCACCCAAGCACTTCATAGCTATGCATTAATGTAAACATATAAAAGTCAAGTATACACCACAAATCTGAATCCCACCAAGGTGTTTTACTTATGAAAAACCACAGCATCCCTGCCTCTTTTTTTCCAAAAGATAATGTGAAAAACAATGATAAATGATAATGTTTAATGTTCTTATGTTTCTTTTTCTTTCTTTTTTAAAAAAATCTTAACCCCCTCACATCCCACCCAATTCTGGCCTATTTACCATGTGCTATGTTTTAAAGGCTTATAACTGCAGAACCACAAGGTCAAAACTCATCAGTGACACCTCATTTGAAGGATTAAAGTTTCTAGTTTTAGAAAATGTCATGTTCAATATGTGGCTAAAGTCCACATCAGGATAAATGCAGCTAAAACACCTTTTTTTTCCTCCTCATTTTTTATAACCAATTTTTAGACAATTTATTTCAACATGCGTCATGCCAAACATAAGACATTCATATCACTTCTACACCTTGTCATCTACATCTGGGTGAAATTTGAGCTTTCTAGGTAAAACTTTGTCGTAGTTAGATAGTTTTTAATCTCAGGTGACCAAACACAGCAGATGTGTCCTCATTTACCACAGTCTAGTCTGACGACTTTGTGCAAACGAAACCAGCTGCATCAGTGCTCAGTGTCCTCTTTGTAGTCACTTTTGTTCTCTCTGTATCTCTGGTATAGCATTTTGATGTTTGACGAAGGCGTTACTGTTTATACTTTATGACATCAGAGGAATAGCAAATGTGTTGCTGATGCTTTGGTGGTGTGTAAGAGGTTAATTAGATCAACAAATTAAAACATTATCTATGAAATGTTTCAATAAGCACTTTCACCCTTGAGTTGACCCATAATATAAAGCATAATACAAACCGCCAAGCCCTGTATAGAAGAAAGATAATGGCATTTATCACCAAAGCTTCAGTTAAGTGATCTTGGTGTTACCTCCTCGTGTGAGGAAAATGCTGTCACATATTCTCAAGAGGCACAGTTGCTGCTTCAGATTGCTTAACACCTCTAAAAGCAGTTTTAAGGGCAAGGGCAACTACCTGTTATTGTAACATGGGGTAACACATCACAGAGACTGAGAGCTGGTGTAGAGGTGAATGGCTCACCCTAGAGGTATGTTACATTATGTCACTGCAGAGGGATTGAGAGGTGAAGAGGTACGAGTGTTCAGGAGGGATTTCACTGCAGATCACTGCATGTTATACTGAATGTAGAGCCGTATAGGTTAAACTAGATGGTTAAATTTCACTTCCTCAGAAATTTGGCACCCCTCTTTCTCTAAAAATATTTGTGCCTGCAAATAAATTGCCTGTACTTCTTTGTATTTCATTGGAAAAACATAAGCACAGCTCAGTTGAAGGCATTTATTTCATGTCCCAAGGTTTGTTTCTACTTGTTTACATCTCTAGAGTAAAAAAGGAATAATTGAAGTGAAAACAAATTTAAATACAGACTAATGAAGTGCGACAACCCCCCCCCCCTTCTTGTTTACAGCCCAGTCTCTACCTGAGCTGCCCTCTCTCCAGGAAAGGAAGGCGTACCAGCCAGTTGTCATTCAGCAGCACGCATCTCTGTGGGACAGCCTGCATTTCACTGACAAAGTAAGCTTCAGACTCAGAAAAAACAATAGAAAGATACCTTATTCATGCAGGGTTGCTTAAAAAAGCACAAGAAGCTTGAGGTTTATAATAATATGATGCTAGAGGATTATTTTGATTGTTCTTGTTTTTCACCTTAAAGGGACTTTTATGACATTCTGAGTGATTTTGAAAAATTCTCATCTCTAGATATAAGCCTGTAATCCATAACCTGAAATGAGATTATCATTGCTCAAAAGGGTTATTTCTAAATGCTATTTCTTAGCTTCTTGATTGGGTTATTGACTTACAGCATGCCATAGTCTCTTTGACGGCACCACGCTAGAGAGATCTGTAGTTTTCTCTGCTGAAAACAATTTCTGTAATTCATCCATCAGTAATAGTGGAAACAGGAGCTGGACTAACTGAAAAAGAACAGAACAGTAAAGCCTAAAACGGAGAGTGATAGAGTACAGGCCAAAGGCTACAACATGGGCTTCAGGCTAAAACACAAGCTAAAGGCTTAAATGCGAGCTAAAGGCTAAAACAGGAGCCAAGCTGTTTGTAATTATGTTCACTCCAATCCACATGCAGCAGTTATTCTGCAGTGATCTGTTCAAACCTGAGAGTCTATCAATAAGAAGAAGAGCCAGGTTACATTTGCTCTAGTTGGTGAGGTTGGAGTTGGTAGATGAGCACTGGTAGGACATAATCAGGATTCACTAATGTTACACATTATAAATGCGTCTCAGAGCACTGGGCTGTGAGTAGCACTAAATGTAGCCGGCTGCTAAACTACGCTACAAACTGAGGTTGAGCTTGTCATGTTTCAGACAACAGGGCCACTTAACTGTTGATAAATACAATACCTTGTTGGATTGTATCTGTTAAAAAGTTGTTTTTTTTACAAATAGCTGTAGTGTAAAAAACATCTGCACCCCATTCATTTATCCAAAACAAACCGAAGCAAACACACCTTCGTTCATTACGACAGTGGGGAGCAAGGGTTTATGGGAGGTAGAGTCATTATCACTACTTCTGGTGCTAGCTTCTCCAGATAGTTTTCCCAGCTACTTTAAAAAATGAGATGTAAATACAGCTTTTCACACTTGACTTTGAGTTTTCAACTGTTTAAGGCCAGCTTTTATTCTGACACGTTTATTAAACTCTACGGATGAAGTTAACACAAAAATCAGTTCTCTTTACAAACAGCTGCTGCCCAGGTGCTCAGGTGCCTAAGAGTCACAACCTCTCCTGGTTTCAATTGTAGCCTTCATTGAGACCATGAGGAATCTACTGTTTCTTGCACTGAAACTGCATCACAGCCTGTTAAATAAAACCTCTCGTAAAAAAACAGAAAAACTAATAATAATTGTTCAGAGGATGTCTGTTTGCTTTCATGTCCACCACTTTATCTTAGCCATTTACACCGTGCTCTTCAGGGCTGTTTAGAGTCACACCAGATGTAGCAAGCCTGGCAGTTGCTCACAACATTAATTATTCACTCCCTGTCGCAATAATTTGCTTCCCTCTGAGACAACAATTACTGTGCCCCTGACCAGCCATACGCCCTTGCTCAAAAAGAGTCTTTATCCACGGTGACTTCAGAGAGACTGAGTGGGATGTAAGTGTTTGATACTGTATCTGTGTGTTTGGAGGTAGGTGGTTAATCCTGTCATAGCAAGAAGTGTTTATTGTCTTGTGAGAGGTGTATAATGCGACCTCCCGAGGGTATGCAGAGGAGCGATGCTGGGTAAAAGAATTGTTCTATATTCTAGACAGGAAAGTTTCATTGGGTTTGATAAATTATCAGTCTGGATCAGGCCATCTTGTAAGAGAGAGTTTGTGCAGCAGGAGTGGCAAGAGCCCATCTGCATCAAGGGGTTTCTGAAATTCTGACACACAAAAATACAGCAATGTCACTGTTTCAAAAGATAAAAAGACCTCTCTGCTGTATTGACCATCTGTTTTTATTACATTGTATGTTTTCAGAACTAAAAGAACTTATTTTGCATTTCTTCCAGCCTTTTAAGTCCGAGCATCCTGTGAATATGGAGAATCTTCCTGTCAACAACAATAACGGTCAGTCTTATGGCTACACGCTGTATGAGACCACCATCACGAGTGCAGGAACCCTGGACTCCAAGAACAACGTCAGAGACAGAGCACTGGTACAGTCTTCTGGGTGACACAGACACAAAGACACTGCAGTCTCACCTTAATCCTTTTTCTCTGACAACATGCATGCTTTTTTTTTTTACTATAAGAGAATAATTAGCAGCTTATTGTTGCCTATGGTTTGTGTGTGCAGTTCCTTAGTTTTTGTATTACAATTAAAGACAAAGACAGTTTCTCATGTGATCCATACTTTTACATTCAAAATCAAATTAATTCCAAATCTTTTCTCGTAGGTGTATGTGGACAAAAGTTTTGTTGGTGTTCTGGATTATAAGACCAAAGAGCTTTCACTCCCTGAAGGAAAGGTACTCTCTGTGTGTGTGTGGGGGTGTTTGTGTCCCTCTCTATGAAGTTCAGAGCCTGTCAGCTGTTAGCATCTTTCAAAAGGATGACGGTATTAATATTTAACATCACAGTGTGTGAAAGCTTCAGAGGATACTGATAGATGTTTTTGGCAGCATGTCTCTCATCCTGAGCCAACAGCAGACCTTCAAACCATCATTTATCTTCACAAATTTGAATAGTGAAAATCAATATTAGAGTGGAGTACAACCATTAGTTACTTAAATACAACCAGCTCAGACTTATTCAACCTATTTTTTCTTGTTAATTTGCTCCATTGAGATTTTCATCCCCCTTTTCCTTATTTTTTCACTGAAGGGGAAAAGGACACTGAGTCTCCTGGTGGAGAATTGTGGTAGAACAAATTATGGACACACTCTGGATGAGCAGCGCAAAGGTAGAAATTGATTCTCTGACTGTTGGTTTTGTAGATGTTCTCTTTGCACAAGTCTTTCCTCATAATCTGCTTCATCATGAACCTTTATAGTCATTAACACACTGTACCTTCAGACCTCCAAAGTACTTGAAGCATCTCTGACTCTCTTTTTAGGACTCGTTGGAGATATCGAGTTGAACAAGCAGGTCCTGCGAGACTTCATTATTCATAGTCTGAGTATGAAGCCAGGCTTTGTAAACAGGTTAGTGTTTTTCAATTACTATCAGTTTTCCCTCCATGTTTGTGTTTCTCTGTCATTACACCTGCCTGCTCCTGATTTAATCTCGCTGATTATCTTCCTGCTCCGCGCAATTACAATAAGAACACGGTGGCAAAATTCACAAATAGAGAAAAGCTTTCCAGTTCAGCAGCTCATGTTGAACATTAAATTATGAACAGTACAGTGGTTAGATAACAAGACTTGAGTCAGAGGGGATGCATACTGCTAGAAATATTTCCTGAGAGTCAACGTGAACATTCTGTGGCGATATCACCGGATTTATGCATTATTAAAACGCTGTTCCAAATAAGACACAAAGTCATCAAAATAATGTTGAAACTGGCAGAAAAATCTGGATTGTGTGTTTTCACTCCAGCGTGTTTGAAAGCTTCATAGACTAACAGACAGTACAGGCCGACACAGAACAGTGAAAAAGGAGCAAACGTGTTCAATTTAAATGTGTTGAATGATGTTTCAGAATTTCAATTGATTGTGTAAATTATGGTCAACTTATCAATCCTGTATTAGCCAAAGAATACACCAATGTTCCTTTCAGCCATGTGCTATGGGTACAATCTGCATATGCAGTGCCCTTTGATGCGTTTCTATAGTTTCCAGTTATTCCGCCCTGAAACACATGATTCATTGGTCATTTAAATAAAGATCAACATCAGGGTCAGAAAAACTGGTCTCAGGTGCTTTTACTGTCGCTCAGTGAGATATGTGCAGCACCTTTACCTCAGCACCTCCATGAAAATGTCAAATCCTTTAGCCCCACAGCAATGAGCACTGCAAAGGCTCAAATAAGGACAAAGCAAATTTGGGTCTGACATCTTGGCAACCTTTTGAATTGACTCGGAGGCAAAATATAGCCTACTCTATGGCCAAAACAAAGCCTCATCCATGATCCGACTTCCACTTGACATTTAGTATAGGAGCACAAATACAGATTACATGGTACACTGTTTTCCCTTGACTGGCTCTGTTAAATTCATAACTGCTAGATCTTTTTGTCGGAAGCAAGAATAAAAAGTGTGAAGAGTTCAGAGAAGTATGTGTCTTAATAATGTGATTTGTTTTTCTTTTTACAGGCTTGAGAACTCTGGGCCCTGGGTGCCAATTCGTCAGCGACCCTCCTTCCCCAGTTTTTTCCAGGCCAAGCTTTATGTGAACTCTGCTCCTAAAGACACCTTCGTCAAACTCCCTGTAAGGAGAGCAGTCTGTTGGTGGAGTATAATCACAGATACATAAAGCATGTTGGCTATGTTTTTTTTAGAAATGCAACTCAAGTAAAAGCAAACAAGCAAATAACAAGGTACTGAATAACTTGAACACTTGAATGATAGGTTCAAACTCCTTGAGCTTTCACAGCAAACAGGCTGTACATGCTTTTATTAAAGGCTCCAAAATGTGAAAACTAGAGGGTACTCATCATGTGGATTTATTGTGGAAGGATTCTCACTTTTTCCAAGTTCTGGTTCAGAAAGTCATTCATTCTGCTTCCTCAGAACATGCTGGAGTCACATGACCCAAAAGCACCTGTTGCTCAGGCTGCGTAGTTTCCTAGAGTGGTTCAACCAGGTAGAGCAATTACTGACTGTAAACACAACATTACACCTGGTATCCAGGTAACCATTCATTGAACTTATTCTAAAATCTTCAGTGTATTTAGTTTATGCTGGTTTACACTGAGATAAGATTAAAATCAAAATGTTATGTAAGATTTCTCTAACTATTTTTGGTTAAAAATCCAAAAAGTAGCTCTGTGTGTATCTGTATCAAGCACTGGTTACCTTCAGGTTGTAATATATATTTAGAAAAGATCTCTTTCATGGGTATTCTATAAGACAAAGCCTCATGTTTCAAATCATTCCCTCACTTAAAAAGTCTAAAACTCACGTTTACTTTATATCCTCAGATTTTCCCACAAGATTTCAACAAACAAAAGCTCAGTGTTACAGCCTCTTTTGAACAAAACAAACTCAGGACTTGCTGGAAGTCATCAATGTGTTTTTTTTACTTGTCCTTAATCATTGTATTTGCGTAACCAGCCTGTTGTCATGGTGAAGAATCACTCCTTGTGTTCACAGGCCTGGGGAAAAGGTGTGGTGTTCATCAACGGGAGGAATCTTGGGCGATACTGGTCCATAGGTCCTCAGCAAACTCTCTTCCTTCCAGCCACATGGCTGCACCGGGGAAATAACCAGGTGTGGTACCAGTTTGTGGTGTGTTCATGTGTGAGAGATGCTGTCAGTGAGGTCTGCATGGAGCAGTTAACCACAGTATTGTTGTTTTAAGTAAGTCTGTTTGACAGGACTATCAACCTTTTTAACACATTAGGTCAGTGTCCATGAAAAAAAAAGCTTTAGTTGAGCTGGGCTACACATGTATGAATGTAAAACTTTTACTGTTGGTTCTGATTTAAGAGTCAGCACTCATCAAGTACTGCATATGAGTTTTTCCTGTTAATCAGTCATTTGATATGTTTTTATGATGGTTTTAAATTCTGTTCATCTGAAAAAAGGGAACATCTTCACTGCCTTGAACCCTGGGTTGATATTTTCAGATTCCCTGTGCCCAACAATAATGAATTTAACATGAATTTGAGGTCTTGAAAACAAAAGTCAAAAAACGGACTGCATTGTTGCATAACTTGTTTATTTCTATCCTACTTACCTCTGCCCATAGCAGAAATCAAAGCGTATCACCAGCAGATCCCATGTGCAGCTCCTGATATCCATGACCTCATGGCTCAGATGATGTTGAACTCTTCAGCCTGTTATTTTTAAGATCTTGGCTCCATCCACTGTAGCTGTGTACTTCTCTGACTTGCCTTTTTTTTACTTTCTCTTTTCAGTGAAGTTGCATAAATTGATGTTTGCACTCACACACCCACTTCCTCTGCCCTTCCTTGACCTCTGCTTGGCTGTTTCTTTTTTTTGCGTTTTTTGCAGGTCACAGTGTTTGAAGAGCAGGAAACAGATGGTAAAATTCAGTTTAGCAGCACCCCGGACTATGGCATGCCAGTTGATGTCCAGTGAGCGCAGGAGGTGAGAAGAGGAGTGAGAAAGAAGAGGAAGATGATGACAGAGGGCATGGACCAGGCAGAGGCTGAGAGCTTCATCCTCTGAGGCAGAAACTGTAAACATCTGACAAGTGACACCTCATCAAGCCTGACATTTCACATCTAATCAGACCATTTACGCCGTTCTCTTTTATTCGATGTAATAACTGTGATATTAACTCAAACATTTCAGAGCCAGGGACCAAAGGACTGTGACAGAGTAAAAAAAACTGTAAATGAAAGACCTAAGTGCTAAGACCAAGAATGCTTGTTGTCTTTTCTCTGCAAAATCAGAGCTTGTGTTTTCTTTATGTCATATTTTTCTTACTGAGATATTCCATTAGCCATAGTAGGGAGATCAAATCTGAAGCTGGTATTGAGGATTTTCTTTTGGAGAAGTATTTCATGTTAAATGCTGAAGAGTGAGGTTAATTATTTCATCTTGGTTTGAACATTTCTTAACAGAATTGCATTTCATAGGCACAATGTTGTAAAAAGTGTTACATATTTCAGGCCAAGCTTCCTGAGGTACTGAAAACTCTGGAGCATGGTGCAGCAGCCTTTCAGAAATTGTGTTGTTTTTTTTTGCTTTAGAAATGCAGGTTATACACATACCTTTTTACTCAAAAGCTTACATACCTTAGCAAAATTTATGATTTATTGGCCATTTTCCAGAGAGTATGAATAATAACACAAAAACCTTTTCGTCACTCATGGTTAGAGGTTGGGTGAAGACATTTATTAACAAGCAATTGAGTTTACTCTTTTTAAATCATAACGACAACAGAAACTACCAAAATGACCTGGATGAAAAATGTACATACCTTGGTTTTTAATACCTTGTATTTCCCCCTTTAACATCAATGACAGCTTGAAGTCTTTTGTGCTCGTTGTGGATGAGGGTCTTTATTTTCTCAGATGGTAAAACTGACCATTCATCTTGGTAAAAAGCCTCCAGTTCCTGTAAATTCTTGGTCTGTCTTGCATGAACTGCAGGTTTGAGATCTCCCCAGAGTGGCTCAATGATATTGAGGTCAGGAGACTGAGATGGCCACTCCAGAACCTTCAATTTGTTCTGCTGTAGTCAATGTGACAAGTTGATTTGGCCTCGTGTTTTGGTTCATTGCCATGTTGGAATGTCCACATACGTCAGCTTTTGGGCTGATGAGTGTGAATTTTATCACCAGGGGATGTAAACTTTTGATCAGGGTCATTTTTGAAGTTTCTATTGTCATTATGATTTAAAAAGATCAAACACAGCTGCTTGTAAATGAATGTCTGCCACAAAAGTGGATCTTGTATAGAAGTGAGTACGTAGTTTGTAATGTGCTGATACATTTAATACTGGCAAATAACATTTCAAAGCAACTTTTGGATGCTGATGTTTATCTCTTTTAATTTTTTAGAGGAAACAGCGCAGAGTTGATTCATCTAACCTCACTTTTCAAAAAGTTGATGTAAACTATGGTAGAAATGTTGATATGTAAGCTTGAAACATTGAAGAAATGTGCTTCTTTATACCTTCAGGCCAAAGTGGTCAGAGCCCAGACACACTCATCGATTACATTCCTACTGTACACACACATATACACACACACACACACAAAACTCAGGCACAAGTGAGGTTCTTCTCAGTTATTTATTTTCTTGATTCAGCTATCATCTTTCTCTGAGACAAAACTGCTGTGGCAAATAAACAACCTTAAGATCACATGCATAAAATGTGAATCACATGAGGCTGGAAGATGAGAGTGGAAAGGAGGAAAAGGTAGGACTTGTGTGTGAAGTGTATTGTGCCTTACAGAAGCCCTCAAAGAGAAAAGCTCTTAAACTGACAGTAAATACTGAGAACATGTACTGCTAAGGTTGGATCCTCATCTCTAGATTGGTCAGCTCTAGTATACTTTATCTTCAATATTGCTTGATACGTCATCTGTTTGGAGGCAGAAGAAAAATCCAAATATATTTCAGACAAAGTTGCAACGGTTTCAAGGCCTAAAATACTTCTTTAGATTTGGGACACACCACAGAGGGTAACACCACAGAATCTGACTTTACCAGTTAAACCACATGTTTATCTAGATGCCAAAAAATAAATGGAAAAATGACAAATAATGGACTATTTCATGTACTTATTGGCACTGATAAGATGTTACATTGCTTTTCAAATACTTAAATAACATCTTTAATTCACTTTAAGTTTTGACCTTTATGTCTGAACATGTTTCAATGCTGTAAACATTACTAATAAATTAAGTAGAATTTCGATTAGCAGCAAAGAATAAAGTCTGCTGGTGTGTCCGCTGTTGAATACTCTGTGTGTACAGTCTACCAGTTGTGTGCGTGTCTGTTTGGAGAAGAGTTGGAAGATTCTGATTTAAAGGGCAAACACTGATTCAGTTGCACATCCATGTTTGAAATAAATACATAAATAAATATATTAGTATTCTTTAGAATAAATAATTGGAGGCATGTGGACTATGAACAGAGATCCACAGACACGTAGTGATCTCCATGGCCGGTCCCTGTACTATCATGCAGGAGCTGAGAGGAGACAGCTTTATTGGATACCACGCAGCAATTGTCTGAATGTGTATCTTATCAAGTGAAAGATACAATTATAGCATCCTCTCTCTGGGCTGATGAGCCCAAGAGGCTGTGATGTCTTCCCAAGTTTTCAGAGCGCCGTGGTGTGCTCCGGGTTGAGGACGTTGAAGGGGGCTGTGCAGAGATAATCTGGCAACAGCACAGAGGCTGTGTTTGAATTATCTCCAGTTACTTCTGCAGGGCAATGTTAGATAAGAGCTACCGCTGTGTAATGCACTAGAGGGATGATTTATAGAGTGGAGGAAGGTTCTTTTCTATGAGGTGTAGAATAACTTTGTTACAGTGTTCAGCATACACACTCATCTTTCTGATGTCTGTCCTTACAAGTGCTGTGACTCCCTTCTGTGATCCAGTGAATACACAATAAATGGTTACTAATACAAAATAAAACCACAAGATTCTCATGTCTCAGTCCACAGAACTGAAGATAGCAGGTCACTGTTGTTACAGAGTAGTTTAAAGTAGTTCTGACTGTTGTGCTTTTCACGAGCCCACTCTTCATTCAGAGAAACAGATGTTAACTGGTTTATCAGTGGAACCAGTCTTTGAAGAAAAACTAGACTTCAATTATCTAAGGTTCTGCTTCAGCTGAAACCAGCTCTTTACAGGTTAGTTGTGTATTAAGTTAGCAGATAAAGCCTGAGCGTCTCAGTTTCTATTTGGGGGATTCTGTGTCCTCACACAGCAGAGAGGTGAGGAGAGGAACCTGCTACTTTTTGTACTTGCGCAGTTTGTTGTTTGGTTCATGTACCTTCAGTTCATTCTATTCCCGATTATGAAATTCAATCAGAAAAAAAAACAAAACAAAACAACAAATATAAAAAAAAAGAACTTTTTTTTTTCTTTTTCAGTATGTGGCAGATTTTGGAACAAACAAAGGAGAGCCATTTTCCATGACAATGTAGCCACAGAACAGATTCTGTGTAGTTTCTGATTATGGAACTTTATGTTGCCAGATAAACACAAAGAATACAATTTATCTCAATCCAAAATGCAAAAATGCAGGATATCTGTATTATTACTGTAATACACCAGATCCATCTATAGTCTGACTGTGTTCTGTCACATTTTAACTGCATTCTAATACTCACACTGGCTTTGTATTGAGTCTGACAACCACATGACTAACAGCTGGAATCAAAGACTGATGACTTCCTGCACTTCTTACTCCATTGATAAGTCTCTCTTCGTTCATGTTGGTGTGTCGTCTTGGTAGAGCTAAACACAATCTGATTCAGACACACTTTGTTTTATTTTGAAAATCTCTTTTTAGGTAGTTTCTATGCACAACTTTCTCTACTGCTCAATCTTTTCTTGAATG
Organism: Thalassoma bifasciatum; assembly: GCA_008086565.1. NCBI lineage: Eukaryota > Metazoa > Chordata > Actinopteri > Labriformes > Labridae > Thalassoma > Thalassoma bifasciatum. The sequence continues at coordinate 6,949 of RPOG01003092.1, read as the reverse complement.
AAAAGCTATCTGATCTGGTGCTGTAACGGAGCGGAGCCGGACCACACACATCCTGTGTATTCCAGGTGTCACACTAGACAACATAGACTTTTTTCTTGCCTGATTTTTGTTTCAGAAATGAAAATACAAAATTGCCCCTAAACCTTTTTTTATTGTGTTTCAGAATGGGAAATAGAATGAATAGAAGGTACACAGACCCCTGTTTTGACAGGTTGCATTTAAAACACTCGAGTACAGAGACGATGAATAGTTTGAACTGGCAGAAATGATTCTAATATAATGCAGCGTCACCACCTCAGCTGTATCCAAGTGTTCCACTGCAGTGGGTCAGTATTTGTGATTCTACCATGGAGCTGCTTTGAAGCTGTCATGTCTGTCACCAAAGAAAACAGCTGCTGTGCTATCACTTCTGCAACATGTTGAAGGAGAATAAACCTGTGCCTTGTTGCTCATCATTGAGAGGAAATAATGGGGAAAAGAGGAGAGACTTGTGTTTAGTTTTACTAATAAATACAGTAATTACAGTGTTTTTTTTTGCCATCAATCCTTAGATAGTTCTCATAAGTTACTATTTACACAAAGGAAGATCATTTTGTGTATTTTTGAAGTGCTTGAGACAATCTTCAGATTTGATGTTTCCCCAGCACAACCAAGGGTGCAATAAAAACAACAGTCTCTCTCCTCAAGTGATGAGATGAATGAAATGCATGAGTTATAATGACGACGCTATGGAATGAAAATGATAACCCAAGACTAAATGTAGGTAAGAGTCAAGAGAATTCAACTAGCAAGTCAAGTGCTTGTAAAATACTCGAACCATTTAAATTAAATTAAAGCAAACATTTCATAGTTATCAAAAGAACATTCCTTCCCTTGCAATGTTTGTTTGCAAAAATGCAGGTGAGACATACTTGTCCTTGGAGTTGTGTTTTTTTTTTTTTCTTTTCCACGCTGATGACGTTTCTCCTTCATGTCAAGAGGAATCCCATGTGCAGATCTAGTCTTTTTTTTCCCCTTGGTTATTTGAGGTGAAGGATCTTCTTTAACCTGCTTGTTTGGTTGAATCTGCTGGCTGAATGCTTGTTATATTGTGCTGTCTCTTTTGTCAGGTTGTCCTCGGCTGGCTGTGAACGTGCAGGTCATGACAGTCCATCGCCACCGCCGCCGCCACCACAGCAGCTCTGTGATGCTGTGTCTCCTCTGCACTTTAGTCCTAGACCTGATGACTGCTACCTCTCACTAATCTGTGCTTTAGTATGATACATTTATACTGTAGGAGTCCATATTTTCAAATGTCAGCCAAGAGGATTAAATCCTCTTTCAGTCCCCCCCTCTTCCTTTTTTCTGATGATTAAGACTGAGCGCCGGTTGCACTTATCAAGAGACTCAGCTGTTTTCCTCCTCTGCAGGTCCAAGGCCAATAACCTGCAACAGAAAGGATTAATATATGCTGAGAAAGAGTGCTAAGCTCTAATTCACATTAATTGAACTTGTTTATTTCATTAGTGACATTAAATAAAGTATGACAGCTGTTATGGTTGTGCCTTAACAGAAATCACATTAAGAAATGAATGTTGAAAGCAGGCGGGAGTCTGAAGAACACCTGCTCCTTTTGGAGTCTAATTTGATGAGACGATGTGATAAAGGTCATGACATTTCCATTCTCTCTTATGAGGGGAATTTGTCTTCACAGAAAGAAGATTCATGTTGTCTGTGACTGAAAACACTTCAAAAATATACAACCTCGATTCCAGTGAAGTTGTGATGTTGTGTAAAACATAAATATTCAATAAAAGGCATTACAAAGAAAAGATATTATTTTTCAGACTGAAACTTTTTTTTGCAAACATACACTCATTGTGAATGTGATGCCTGCAACACGGTCCCAAAAACTAGGACAGGGTCAACAAAAGACAGTGAAAGTTGCTGAATGCTGAATAAACAGCTGTTTGGATCATTCCACAGGTGAACAGGTTCATTAGAAACAGGTGAGTGTCATGATTGGGTATAAAAGGAGCATCCCCAATAAGCTCAGTCCTTCACAAACAAAGATGGGGCCAGGTTCACCATTTTGTCAACAACTGCGTAAGCAAACAGTCCATAGACGTGGTGTCCTCAGGGCCAAAGAGGAAAAGGACACTCTGGATTGTTCTCAGCGCAAAGTTCAAAAGCAGCATCTGTGATGGTATAAGGGTGTGTTAGTGCCCATGGCATCATGGGAAACTGTTACATTTGTGATGGCACCATCAAAGCTGAAAGCTACATCCAGGTTTTGGAGTAACACATGCTGCCATCCAAGCAACGTCTTTTTCAGGGACGTCCCTGATTATTTCAGCAAGACAATGAAACCAAGACACATTCTGCTCCTGTTACAGCAGCGTGGCTTTGTAGTAAAAGAGTGCATGTAATAAACTGGCCTACCTGCAGTGCAGACTTGTCACCAATTGACAATGTGTGGAACATAATAAAGCTCAAAGTATCACAACGGAGACTCTGGACTGTTGAGCAACAGAAGTTGTTCATCAACAAGAATGTGAAAGAATTTCAGCTCTAAAGCTTCAACAATGTGTCCTCAGTTCACAAACACTTATTGAGTGTTGTTAAAGGAAAGGTGATGTGATACAGTGGTAAACATGAACCTGTCCCAGCTTTTTAGGAACGTTTTGCAGCCATCAAATTCAAATGAAATTCAATTTGCAAAAAAAACCAAACAAACCCAAAAATCAAGTTTATCACTTTGAACAACAAACATTTTGTCTTTATAGTGTATTCAATTGAATATAGGTAGAGGAGGATTAGCAAATAACTGTATTCTGTTCTTATGTACATTTTACAAAACCTCATTAGAATCAGGGTTGTAAAATATTACTTACCATGGTGTGAGGAGAGAAGGTTAAATCTCCACGTTGGGGTCTGTGAATCCTTTTTTCCCCTCATTTACCAGGACTGGTTTCTCCGTCCTCGTGTGCCAAACAAGGATCTGGTAAGAAAATGAAGCACAAATGGCAGCTGCATTAGTATCACGCTGTTCCCCTGATGCACTTTTTCAATGCACTCTGGCCTCTTCATCCTCTTCAGAACAGTCAATCCCAGTTACAGCTCCAGCAGGGCCTCCGTGTGTAAAGTGCTACTTGAGAGTGAGCCCAGCATTAGATGGAAGTAAAGAGAGACAACAGGAGTGTGTGTCATTTTACAAATATGTCTGAGTCTGTGTAAATCCTCCACAGACCAGGAGCTGATGGTGTGCTTCATATGACACGTGACTGCAAGTGCTTCGACAGTGTGTGTGTGTGTGTGTGTGTGTGCTCTCTTCCTTACAGTAGGACAACTGTTCTCTCTGAGTTTTAAGGGTGTGTGGTTGTGTTACTGAGGCGTCACACTGGGTTCATTTTGCCTACGAGACCAGACAAACACCCAGGAAAAGGATGGCAAAGGGAGCAGGGGTGGGGAAAGAAGAAAGTGTCAAGCTCATTTTCCCCGCTCCTCTCTGCGTTGGAACTCTCCTCCCTTTCATCTCGCTGTGGCGGCAGCCATGAATTATGCATGGGGCCTGTTTGAGATGTGGCAGGAGCCCACTCCCTCTTTGCTAAGGTGTAGGGGGGAGGTTAATAGTCACGCTCACATCTGAAGTGGTAGATTATAAGGAAGAGAGATGCCCACGCACGTCTTTCCATTTTTTCTTCCTCTTCCCCTCCCGCCCTTCTGTCCATCCCTGCACTCATCTGTAATCAGTGTGACGTCCACGTTCCCCCTAACTCCAATTCCGCTCTCAACCGCTCCCTGAATCCCCTCCTTTCATTTCCCCCTGTGAATGGCCAGGGGAGGGGGGCAGAAAAAGATGGCTGAAAGTGTCTCTCTCTCCCCACTTGTCCTCTCCTCTGTCTCTGTCTGTGAGTGTGTGTGAAGGTGAGAGCAGTGTGGATACTGGCGAGCTGAAGCCCCGTGGCTGGCTTCTCTTTGCACAGGGAGGTTTTAGTGATGTGACCCAGACCAAGAGCTGTGAGCAGGACGGGCATGGAGAGGAACGCTGCTGCTCCTGCTGCTGCTCCTGCTGCTGCTCCTGCTGCTGCTCCTGCTGCCCACGAGCTCTTCCTCCAAAGTGCATGTGAGGAAGAGTGTATGTGGGCAGTGTGAGAAATAAAATCCATGATCATGAACTTCTAGCAATAAACTTACACTTATTTACATTCTGACCATTGCAAAAAGCATCAATTGCTGATCTTCAGGGAGCTCAAACAAGTTTGGTTTGTAAACCTTTGAACTAATGATGATAAATGTTCCAGAACAAAGAAAAGTAAATGACTTTTTATTCACTCTTATGAATAACTCTCATTTAAATGTACAGTATAAATCTGTGAATTGTTATGAAACACAAACCTGAACTTTTACAGAAGCAAGATGTTAAAAATATGGCTCAAAGTTTCATTATGAAGATCATAATCTCACTCTGTCTTTAGCTCAACATGAAGCTATGGGAAAAACAGTTTGGCTCTTTTCATTCAGACAGAAAAGAGAAGAGTAATGAATTCCTCATGCGACTTAACCTTTTACAAATGAAAAGATGTGGAATAACTGGCTAATGTCCCAAATATGCAGAGTTAATATGAAAGTTATAACTTTAACACATGAAAATCATTTGATAATCCTATCAGTCACAGTTTACTATCCCTACTTTTTGTAAAGACTATAGATGTACATAGTCTCTGCTATATTTCCCATTTTGATGTGACAGAGTTTTGTAGCCTGTCTTCAGTGTTGATGAGGTGAGACTTCAGCCTCTTCACCAACTGCTTATGTGTGGTCAAGTCAGAGATACCTTTACAGGAGAAATCTTAAACCAATATTGACTGAAAATTACGCATCGTACAAAAATCCCCTCAACAGTGTACAGTGTGTACTGACAGAGAAATGTGATACAAAGACCAGAAAAATCTTTCAGCATTATTCTAATTCTGTGACAAACATCCTACATTGTGTGTGTGTGATAGGTTTAAAGTGTATGACACATGCTACATGTGGACACAGTGATGAGAAGTGTCTCTACTTTTCACCACAGACTGTTCAGAACATGAATGTAGCCTCTGCTACGTCACCTGTCTGTTCCTGATACAGAGTCATGAAGCTGATCAGTGCTGGGGGCCATGTTTGATGTGACGCAGGCTTTGAGCTTCTTTTCTTATCATCAAGTCTGCCACAGTCACCTGAGCTGAGCTGAGCCTCTGATTGGACAAGCAAGTGATCCTGATATCACCTATACTGATGAGTCAGAAATATTCACCCTCGTACAGTCAGTGCTGATAAAGAAATGAGCGTTTCAGACCAAAGCTTTCATTTGAACCAGAGTGTAAACATGTTCTTCAGTGCTTTCATCAGTGTGTACATGGTTTTTGGTCTTTTAACCAGCCTCAAGCAGATTCTCAATGAACAGCAACTTTTAGCACTTTCAATTAAACTTTTTTTTCTAAACCAGATGTTGCCCCTTGCTTTTCTCTTTAAATTTAAAGCTGCATTTACTTTTTTTGGTCCATTCTTTACAGATTAAGATTTTGTGTCAAACATAAAAATAAACTGTAAACAAAAATATAATGAACCATTTAAGATCACACTTATCATTATCTCTCTTAATCTCATTAAGTTGTAACACCTTACAGTTTGTACTGTGACCTGTTTGCTACGGCTAGGAATCCAAATCCAAGATTTTAAAGAATAGAACAGAACGTACTTTATCAACCCCTAAATGGACATTCAGGGGAGAAAAAGCTAATTAAACTGTTACTACTGAAGTATTGCTATTAGAGACAAATTTCCTCATTTCCCTTCTAATGTTTGGATTTGAGTCACTGTTTGAAGCCTTTAGTGGTTAAATTTAATAAAGAAGTATAGAGAACAACCTAACAAAATAAAAAAGGATTTTCAAACTAAATGGGGGGCCCACATTTCCTTTCAGCAAATGCAGGATGTTGAAATGCTGAGCATCACATTTCGACATTAAGCGCTTACTTGCAGGAAAGGCTTGATGTTGCGTAGCTACACCACAACCCCCACCTTAACATCTCCATTGCTCCATTGGCGCTGAACTGAGTGACACCCATGAGTCCTATTTATTAAATCTCAGTTTTTAAAGGACCTTCATCTCCTTCCACTATGATGTCAACAAATCAAAACTGATGCTCAGCATTTCACCACAGAAAAGATTTTGCTCCTTGAACCTTCATTTACCGTAAGTCAGGGTACGAAAACTAGTCAGCTCCAGTAAGATCTACATGGATTTTCCAATGAAACAATATCCAGTTACATTTTGCTGTAGAATAATTCCACTGAGTACTTAGTACTAACCCTAAGCCTCATCTTGTGATGCATGAGGAGAAAAAGTTGTATGTTGTATAGGACAGCACTGTTTGTCTTAATCCTGCTGGTTCTAAAGAAATGGATTATGATTATTTCCTCCAGCAGTGGACACAGCAGATTTGTATCTATATTCTACCATCCACACAAACCCTAAACCTTGAACTGTTCAAGTCAAACTACCTAACATGAATCAATGTTAGCAGAAAAAGTTACCTTAGTGCAATTGGCTGCTTTAGGCTCCAGGTCGTTGAGTGTGACGAGCTCTCGGAGCAAACTACTCTCCTGGTAGCCTCCTTTCACCCCACGGAGCTTAAAATACGCCTGTGGCTTGAAAAGGATGAGTCTCAAGTTGATGGCGAAGCCGGCCATGTCGATGGCGAAGGGCCGATGTGGGTCGAACACTGTCTTCCAGCCATAGACCTTCCCGGCTGCGTTGACCTTGGGGGACTCGTAGCGTAAGCCGCCCACAAAGGCCACGGGCCACACTGAAACTTTCCGAGTCGATCTCATCTAACAGAAGGAGAGGTGGAGGAGAAAAGGAGGAGGGGAGGAGGAGTTAGTCATCTGAAAAAGTGGACAAAACAGTTACACACACTTCTTG